>PYUH01000052.1:605056-618288 GCA_016808085.1 Suaeda aralocaspica
TTCGTATGTGACCAAGCTACTTTGTCCTTTTTAAGATGTCGTTATGTTTATTTTTTGCATAACTTTTAATGCACTTGAATAAACCTTAATATATTTTATAATGTTTTATAAAAAATAAAAAAAATGATTATACAAAAGCTAAACATCTAACTAATCCAAGATCTCATATATATATATATATATATATATATATATATATATGAGATCTTGTTAGATTAGTTTAGATGCTTAGTTTTTGTATATCATTTTTTTTTATTTTTTATAAAACATTATAAAATATATTAAGGTTTATTCAAGTGCATTAAAAGTTATGCAAAAAATAAACATAACAGACATCTTAAAAAGGACAAAGTAGCTTGTCACATACGAAATAACTCCTTGATATTCCAAAAGGCATGACTGCATGAGTGGTAGGCCTTTGGTGCAGTGATAGAGTATATAAACTATTCCTGGGCCTCAATCATAAGCTTTTTGGTTGAGATGGTCCTCTAATATGGTATCAGCGCCAACGTGACATAAAGGTCACGGGTTCGAATCTCATCCACCCCTCCCTTCTAAGTGGAATTATTAAGCGCATGGCATGAGGGCCTCAACCATAAGCTTAAACTTTTGGTTGAGATGGTCCTCTAATATGCAGTACAAATGCATGATTTAAAAAAAAAAAAGTGTAAAACCCTTATCATTATTACATAGAATAATTCTTCCATGAATTTAATATAGTATGTTTTAATTTTTTTTTTTTTGGAGTTAAATAACTTGATAAAATTGACCACGTATTCTAGCTAGTCTCACCAATTTTGAAATAATATATTATATAATTATATCATAAAACCTTTTTATATATATATAATTTTTACACACATACTACATATTTTGCTTTTTTTTTTTTCATTTTCTTGTGTTGGTTTTGTGTCGGTGTATGTAGTAACAATTTGATAATTCAACAATTTAGCTGAAACTATTAAACTTAAATTTTAGTTAAGAAGCGACGAAAGATTGCCACTAAAGTCAAGACTAGTCAAATGTGCATAACCGAATGACATCACACCATGTGTTTAGCGATTTGATGAGTCATCATTTAAATAGTTTAAATTATTATAATTAGAAAATAAATAATAATAATGATAATTATATAATTTTTTTTAACTATAAAAGTATATATTTAATTTGATGATAGATACCCAAAAATTAGTGGGTTTCAAAACAACTTGAACACCAAGGAAGACTTCAACACCATGGAGAAATCTTCAAAAAGCCTCAATGGTGTCCAAATTATAGAATTTCTCCTAACTTCATTGCAATCGGATGAAGCTGCTAAACACGCGACTGTATTCAGTATTACAAAAGTAGTAATACTTCAACCTCCATCGAAGGACAATTTTTTTTCTTAAATAAAAGAAAAAATTACAGCTTTTTTTTATGTACATTTTGACATCAAAATTTGCTTGATAATTGCTTGATATTGGTTTCCGGTGTTACGCCACCAATTAAAATCTGATGTGGTTATAAGCTTTGATCATTTTGATATATGTATGTTCTTAACCGTTACCGTTGAAGGAGTTTCAAGACAATGTCGGGGTCGGGCAGCCGGACAGAGGACAAATAACTACATAAAATTTGGCAATGACCATAATAAAAAAAATAAAAATTGAGCTACATTATAAATACATACATATTGAACTAGAAATATTGGTAATGATCATAACCAAAAATAGACATTGAGCTACATTATGAATGCATTTGACTATGTGTTGTCTAGGGTGGCAATCTTTAAGATTGAATTTTTAAAGATCGAGTTGTTCAGCCACAATCCACGAGGAAGAAAAAGGCACGTGGCATGAATGATGAATTTACGATGATGGAAGGAGTCAAGCTAAAGTTAAATTAATCCAACCAAAAATAAAAGGCATGAATAAATATTATTTACGTATGATGTTTTTATATATGTATTGACGTATTGCATACACTATGGTCTACGGAGTACGTATATTTTTTCAATATGCTATATGTGCCAAGACGAAACTTGTTGAACAAGGTATTCTATATTATTTTATTCTGCAAAATGTAAAAGAAGATCTGAAGACTTGGCTTGTAAGTATCATTGGTTGAAGGTTATATATATAATAGAGATAATTTTAAAGGTGTGTTGTCTTCGTGGGTTAAGATGAAAAACTATATAAGCTAAACTTATTGGAATTAATTGTAACTTATAAGATTTTATTGAAGAGATTGTAATAGATTGGAATTGATTAAACTTGTGAATAATCTATTAGAATGAGTTTTTAGGACGTTTGGAACTTATTGGAGTTGAACGGGGTGGAATGATTGAAACTTATTGAAAGGTTTCATAATGTATTGAAACTTTTTGAGAAATTCTTCCCATAAAGTGAACACGCCCTAAAAACGCAAACAAACAAAATTATACAAAAAATTTGGATGGCATTTTAGTTTGTAGGCTACTTATGTTGGCAAATTCATTATTCTCACAAATTACAGGTAGGCATAACTGATCCCCAAAATTATTAGCCACTAATGTAGGCCGAAAACATCTAGTCTAAACCTGAAAAAATAATGACATTAGTCGTGTGCAATGTTCGAACAGACCATTGAAACGTGACAAAAAACCTTGCCCAAACCCTTCCAAGTGTGAAAATGTGAACAAGCTGAAAATGTTCATGGCTGATCATTTAAAGTCATCTTGAGTTGTATTTAGCTATTTTTTGAGCCTAATCCTGAGTCAAAAAATAAATTGGTTTTAGTTATTTGTTAAGGAAAAACAAGCAAAAGGTTAACAAAAAAAATATATGGAAAGTTATGTCTATCCAAGTAAAAAAAAAACATTTTTTTTTCTTATGTTTTCTATAACTTTTGGTAATTTCTCCATAAACCTTTTCTTGACTTGGTCGTGAGATAGGCCTTGTTCAATTGCACTGAAATCTTTGGCCCTTCAGTTTAACTCTATATATTCAGTTTAGTTCATTTCAACTTCATTTAATTCATTTCAGTGTGACATACATTCTTAAACTATTACCCAATTAAGATTTTAAGTGGTTGACTATGTGAAATTGTGAATGGTACGTTAGAATAAAAATGAAAAGAATGCTTGCAACAGTGACGTGTATTGCCTAATGTCTTTTTAATTAGTTTACTTATGATTCAATTCGATCATTTAGTTATGGATTTTGTGTAATAATGAGTAAATAAAGCTTGAACTCTTCAAGAATATTTGGATTGGATGAGCTTAATATAAAAAAAAATTCTAAAGACAACATTATAAAATGGATGGTCGAACATACAATATCATTAATTAAAGTTGTTACTTGTTAAGATGGAGCTTGGTTTATAGATTATTAGCAATATCAAATAAAATAGATGCATACAATATCCTATTCCAAGTATCGGGCAACCCTGGGAGACACCAATGACTACAATCGGTGTAACCGGAGAGATTATTAACATCAATGTCCTTGTTGTGAATTGTCATCATGTCCTTAGTAAAAATCGACGGATGTGCATCTTTTCTATGTTGCGAAAGTTTTGTGATGTTCAAATACTTCACATTATTTAGTTTGCTCATTTTTTTTACCATGCTCTCAACTACGTCCACCAAATAATTTGGGAAGTTGTTCTTGTATGAATCCCCGTCCATCGGTTGTGTTGCATTGTAGCACCATTGATCGGTTTTTCGACGGCTATGTGAAGGTGAAATACTCCTGAAATACACCTTTGATTTCTTTGGATCCACGTTTTTCTTTATCCATGATGCCCATGTCCTCATCGCTTGTTTGTATGCCAAATCTCTTGGCATATCTTCTATTAACCTTCCCTTATATTGGAATATATCCCACCTGCATAAGTAATTTTAATTTTCAAATCTATTACCTTGAATATTAAGTTTGTATACATAATTCTTATGCCTTATATTCTACTCCCTCCATTCTTATTTGTTTGATACGTTTTGACTTGCATATATGCAAATGTACTAGTTTGACCTTGAATATCTTGTAAAAATTTATAATAATTGGATATTAATAACGAATTCATTGAGACGAATCAAACAAGATCTCATATAATTATATTATGTTTTATATATTGAAAGTAATTTCAAAAAATTATCCCATTTTACTAATAGTGTCAACATTTCAAGCGTATCAAACATTTAGGAATGGAGAGAGTATGATTATATTTGATCTAGAAATCATACTTTTGGAATTATTTTCAGTTTCTTTAATCTACTGCTATACTTCAGCTTATTGGCAAATTGGGCTTTTGGTAGACGATAACTTCTTCTGGTCTAATTTGAAAAACACACTAATGTCACTGAAATTGGGCCTAGCTGATCATAAGTACTCTATCCAAGCTGCGTTTATACATAAGTTGGGACGCTACTTCAACTGCCTCTTGAAAATAGTGGAATGATAAAGTAATAGACACAGGGCCGTGATATGGGCCGCACTAATCGGCATTTAATACGGCCGAGACCAACTGGCAACCACTTAGTGTATATGAAATTATGTATAAACGTATATTGTATAAGTATATATTCAAAGTTTCAAACTAAATTACGTATTTATTTACTGTGAACTATTAATGAATAAACAAAGCTTACGATTTAATGTCATTGTTATGCGCCCACCAATTGCCCGAGTTGAATATCATAATATCAGCACCTCTCCATTGGGTAGAAGACGATGAAATCTTATCAAGAATAAGAACCTTGCGACCACTTTGATGATTTTTATCTAGCTCCGTTAGAAATGGGCTCGTGTAGAACTCCAAAGTAAAGTTATAATCCTGCAACAAAATTCGACATAACATGTGAGTATGTATCCCATATTTTATCGTCTGATGATAAAGATATGATTAAATGCTTATGTATAATAGGTCATAAATTCAAATTATTCCCTCGATCTAGCTACTTGTAATAACAATTGCTCCTATGGTTGGTTCGCACCATAATCCAAAATATAAGTTCATTACACACCTACCTTAGCTATGAGGGTCTTGCAACCACCACTTTTAAGATCAACTAGGGCTGTAGACGAAGGAATGGAGGTGTAAATAAGGCAAGCAAGAGACTCCCACATGTTTCGATTTATCGAGTCACCTACTAATATCATTCTCTTGTTTCTAAGCCTTTGTATCATGTCTACTCCATTAAACCTAGCAAAAGAAACATTCGAGTATTAATTCTATACATTAGTAAAATAATTCAAGTATGCACCGTCATGTACACATGTCAATGAAATCAAAAGCATATGTACGTACTTACAATGGCAATTCACAGTTAGTAGCTTCCCATTGCCATTTTACATAATCATTATCGGATCTACCATTTTCTTGGCAGCGAACCGCCTTCTCTAGGAAAGGGCAACTCATTGCATCATAGGTAGGAGTTTGCTGATCTGGCTTATATACCCATCTTCCATCAAACATATTGCACTCTTTCTCCATGATAATTTTATGGGGAGTGTTATTTGGCTCCAAATTTGGAGTTATATTCCATGGGTTTATAGACTTACTTGTTATAATAATATCATGGGTTATATTTGGGTCATTAATAATGGTAAAATTTGAAGGATATGTAGGTTTTAATAATTTAGTAGTTTGTGATGTGTCTAATAATTCAACTGAGGGAGGAGTTAATTGTAGAACAATAGAAGTTTGATTTTGTTGGAAAAACAAGAAAAACAAAAGACATCCAAAAAAGGATCCAAGTACAAAGAGTTTCCATGTAGTTAAGACAGGAGATAATTTTAGTTGCATGATGTTGGAAACTTTTCTTTATTAACTTTTTAGTTGCTTCGATTCTTTTGTTGGCACTCTTTAAAATGAGTCCGTTTACTAAGGACTAGATTACATAAATATTTATTTTTATAGATCGGGTGTCGAGTAATTTTCTACATTTTTACAATAATTATACTACTTTTTTATAGCGCAACTGTTGTATAGTTGTATACTAATAATTTTGTATACACTTAAATACTTAATATAATAATATGTATATATATATATATATATACAAGAATTATTAGATTAATATTGCCAGCCTATTTAAGCAATTCTCTGTCATTTTTCTTAATTGCAACTTGTATATATTTATGTTTCATGCACGCATATATATAGAGAATAGAGCGACGGTCACTTAATGCTTGATCAAGTAGGCAGCACTTGACTAATAAAACACTATATAATATATAGATTATGCAAAGTACTATAATCTTTTATTTTATTTAGTGTAATGTGCTTATAGCTGAAAAACTGCTTGCAGTAATTGACTTCACAAACATGTTGTAGAGCAATTGGCGTAGTATTTGTATTTCTGACACTAATCACCAACGAAGGCTACCATTGCACATGCACACACTCCTACAAACCTCCATTTATATACTACGTCCGCTTTTTTTTTGTTGCAATATTTCAAAATGTACACTATTCATCCTTTAAGCTTTGATTTAATTTTATGATTAATGTATAAAGAGAAATGTAGTTGATATGGATCTCGTTTGAATCGTCTTGATGTGCACTTTATTAATATATATTTTTTTTTATAATTTATACAAATATATAATTAGAGTTATAAATTGTTAAAAATGTATCTCGGCAAGTGTCGAAAGTGAAATGTTGCACATTAAAGACAGATTTAAATCTAAGTCACGTCATAAATAGTCAAATAGATTGTCATAAATGACTTGATTTCTAGTAACTTTATGAAAATTGACAACAATAAAAAACATTTACGACAGGATTGCGACGGAAAAATTACATTTACAACCCCCATTTTTTATGACGGGTTTACATTTACAACGTTCCTTTTTAACGACGGGATTTTCCGTCATAAATAACCTCTATTTTATGTTGTTTGTGTGAGAGGGAAAAGAGTGCAAAAAAATACTAAGGACTTTTTTCGGTTGGAGGCAACTTAAGTGCAAGCACCTCTACGTTCCCCAAATTATTTTTGTGCTCCTCTCCTTTCCACATGAATAATAACTACTAATATTGTTTGTGTGAGACGGGGAAAAGTGCAAGAACGGTTTGGGTTTGCAAAAATCACCACCCGCAACTTAGGTGGGTTTTTTTCTTCTTCTTTTGGCCAAATACATAAGTTTAGAAATTAAGGATATTAGGATAGATAATGGTATCGATGGAGTATGCGGAATACCACTTAATATAATTATTAATAAGAAAAAAGGTATTAATTAATTGAAAATATTACAAAAAGAAGAAGGTAAAGTAAAAAAAAGAAATTAGATCAGAAGGTCTTAAGAATAAGTGTATAGTTGTCAAATTTCATATGAGGATCACAAACCCAAAATAGAAATATAGTTAATAATTTTGGATTTCCATTTTAGGGAATTGTAGCATAGTATTTTATTTTGGGTGCTTAATTAGAAGCCATAAACCATAAAGGCAAATAATACGAAACGATCTCATGATCTCTTGAAATTAAGAGGGAAGCTCTAACCATTTAAGCTGCCTTTCACTCTCACTATTCGACGGAAATTGACCTTAAGTTTTGATAATAAACTATATATTTTGGGTGCTTAAGTTTTGGTCAAAAGAGGGCCTTCATCAACTTTTCAAGATTCGAAAGGCCGTAAGACGAGTCTCAAGAATGTGAAATTAAAAGACTAGCGTGTCCTTTTTCATAAATGGTCTGATCTAAACAAGGAAGATAATAAGTTTTTAGAAGCTGAAATCGAGTGTGGGGCATCACTAGTACAAAAATCCACTTTTGCTGCGGTTTTTTTAGGGGTATTTGTTGCGGTTTTTAACCGCAGCACTTGGAGCAGCAGCAATAAACCAACTTATTATTTGCTGTGGTTGTAGGCAAAACCGCAGCAAAAATGAGGCAAAAATTGGTGGGAAATCCCACTATTTGCTGCGGTTCTTTGTAAAACCGCAGCAAATAGTGGGATTTCCCACCAAAAAAAGCTTTATTTGCTGCGGTTTTCTAGCCACCCAAAAAAATAATTTTTTTTTTTTTTGCTTTTTAATGCTAAATTGTAGCCAGAATGTTTGTATATGTACAATAGTTGTAATAACAACATTACAGCAGCATTAGTGAACAGGCTATCGCACACCTATCAAAAGTAAACCAAACGACACTAACTAATGTAGCTAGGGTAGTAAGGATCGAATCCTCAGGGAAGCAGTTAAACTCTATTAGTTCTAAAAAGCTTAAACTGTGTAAAGAGCCTTGGTCGAGAAGTATTGACTAGCTAACTGACTATTGACTAATTACTAACTAATTACTGGAAATGACGAAGGATTAACAAAAACTAAACCTAGGGTCTTCGGGTCACCAAGAACAAATAATGGATTCACTACAAAGTCGTTCAATCACCAACTATCGTCAAAAAGGGCTCACTAATTCTCTCGAATTTAGACTCCCTCGAAACTCATTAGCGGCTCGCTCATGCCTAGACTAATTCCGCCTATTATTCAGTGGTCTTATTGTGGTATTTTTACCTCTCGCATCAAATTCAACAAATACCAGAATACAACTAAATCTGCGCAATTCATTGTAAACAAAGAAACAATAATAGGAAATTGGACTACTAATTATGGGATTGAAACAACCTAATTTAATAGTCCATTGATTGATCAAGGTTTCCCTAACCCTAGAAATTAGACTACTCACTCATGATTATGAAAAATAAAGCAAGAACAATTGTAAAATCCTAATTGAATTCATGAAGTAATTGACAATTAAACTAATTAACATAAACAAATAGCTAAATTAATTAAACTAAAAGACTAAAAAGCACAATTAACTAAAATAAAGAACAAAAACAGAAGAATTACCAATTGAAGAACGAATCGAAGACTTGAATTGAATTGAAAAATCAAAGTTATGAACAACCTAATTCCCTAAATTAATTTTGAGAGAGAAAAGTGCTTAATTCTATATCCTAAGAGAATAATTCCAAATTATGAAAAGCTAAGTTGTTTGCCTAGAAAAACCGTGCCTAATGTACCCAAGTTGGGCTACAAAAGCCTAAGTCGACGAAGAAAATAAAAGAAAAACAAAAAGTCGGGGAAAATCGTCTGATGCGGGCGGCATAGGAGGTTTATGCGCCCGCATCAGACCTCCGAATGCCCTCTTCAGCTGTTGTTCTCATTAAAGCGCCCGCATAGTGTTTTTGTGCGCCCGCATAAGAACGTCAGAAGCTTTATTTGCTTTCTTTTTTCTTATTTTTCATAAGTCTTTAAGACTTGTTTATATTTCTTAGCACGCATTTCCATGCATCATTCACTCTTATCCCGTCTAAGCTTTCGGCTTCGTTCCGAGCCTCGGTTTTCGTGCTGAAATTACAAAACATACCAAAGAGCATAACAACCGCGAATGATAAAATCAAACTAAAATGCTCTAAAATGCCGGAAATCAACCAAACTTAGCGAGACACTTCAAATTAGCTAAAGAACATCAAATGAAGCTAAAATAACGCAGATTAATAACCACTAGGCATAAATTGACTCGAAACAAGGGGAAAAATACTATAAAAACGACATATCAATTAGAATAATAACATCAATCTCAAATACAATTATATTACAAAAAACACTTCAAAGAGCATTATAACGGCAGCAACGAAAGTGTGGGCTTCTTGAGCTTCGGTGTCGGAGTCAGAAGAAGAATCCAAGCAATATAAAGGAGACGTAAACCAAAAAATAAATAAAGAACAGCATTGACAAAGAACACATGTCATTTATACAGTAAAAATGATAAAGGCGAGCACATGAACTCCCACCAATAGCACATGAACACACAATGGATTTTAGATGACGCATTGCCATTAAACCTCGCTAACAAGAATCATACATGAACTAGCAAAGAAAGCATCAAAAACTCCTAAACCAGAGCCCAGGTTTATGCCCAAGTGTATAGAATCAGCGTCTTTTCCCAAATGCTCCAGCACAATCTGCAAGATCAAGTATAGGCACAACACAATCTATCCCTTATCAAACAGACTGCTCCCGGCAAAACTAAAACAACCTAAAAACACCTCTAACCTAAACCAACACAAAAAAAAAGAACCAAGCGATCAAAACACCAGCCATTGCCTCACAACTGATGTCAAAACTGCCACCAAAACAAACTACAGATAGCAAGTGTCCACAAACAGCCTAACATAGAAAACTACAGACAATTACACAAAAAAAAAAAAAAAAGTTTGTTGTCCTCATTAATGCAGTGTCCACAATTAGACTAGAACATGAAATTCATTTAGGCTTAGCTTCAATAACACGGCAAGAGTACAATTATAATGACAAAATTTTGTAAGGCACAACTAAAGTAGAACTATAAACGATATGAGTCACACCTCCAAAAAGCACCATTGGTTCACAAGAGCACATTGCAAAAGCGAATTCAGCATTTTCTTAATGTCCTGTCAGTATCTACATGACAAGGGATAAACAAATAATTGAGATTAGAATTCAAATTCAATATATGTCATTAATGTATTATAAACAAAGATTTATTTTTTAAACACAAGCAACTACAAGATATAATAGAAGGTAGACATTATCAGGCTAACCAGATCAGGACGAGAGCTATGAGCTCCTAAAACAGCATGCCGAGTAGGTTGATTTTCCACATCTCAAATTAACACCTAAGGAAGTGAGGAGAAGCAATAAGTTAAATCATGCATTCATGCATCAATTTCAGCTTACTTTATAAAAGGAAAGCAGCTCGGAAAAGTAGTAGCAACTAGCATTATATCCAGAATCATTTTATGTGCATGCTTATATAACATAACAAGTGACTCACATCAGGGCTGTCAGTGTGTGTAGCCACTATGTTAGTGTTCTGTGGGAGTTGTCTGATCCTTTTCACCTGAACAAAGAGCAAATATAATTTAACAGATTAGAAAACCTATAGAAGGACAACAAAAAATGAGCATTGAATACTAGAGCTTTATTATTCCCCTGTTGCGGCTAGGTTCAAATTAATATAAACACAACAAAACAATTCTCCTTGAAGAAAAAATTTGAGACATCAAACTGTCACAAAAATGTAAAATATTTAAAACCTAATACTAATGCCAAATTGTCAAGTATAATCATTTACATCATATATTAGGGGGGGGGGGTTTGGGGGTGAGATTTTTGCAAAAAGACAGGGTAAAAACTTATTACGGATTTGCTCCTGAAAACACAGTCCAGTTAAAACCCAGGCAAAGCCCCTAATCACAGCCTCATTTTGAGACCACCACAGATCAGCTCTCCTCTTAAATAGTAAACCGCATGGTCACCCTAACTCTTCTGGACACTCTACAGCACCCAATAGCTTATTAAACTCCTCACCCATCCCTCTAAAACAGATGGGTTAGGTTCACCTTGATAAGTTGGTGGTTTACTCTGTGAAATTTCTTAAACAATTCCCCAGCGGGGTCTACTCCTTGGTTATTTCCTCTTTCGGCTAACTGTGAGCTACAGTTGCCAATGCCTTACTACTTCATTAAGCTGATTTGCATTTCCTTCAGCCATTCTGTTTCTCCTAAAGAGAAGAAAAACACTTACTTAACAACTATGTCTAACTCTATGTAGACACCAAACTTTACTTTGAGCAATAAACACATTCTCAATTTACCTCATAAGGTAAGTATATACTTCCTTAGAGTAATTGATTCACTTCTTTTGATTGTTTTCACAACCATTAAATATAAATAAAGCCACATAGAAATAAAAATAAATTCCCCTTGGAATTTCCCTTCTTAAACAATACTTAATTAAAGTAATGGGCTTATTTATGCTCCTTCTAGGAAAATAATTTACAACACTAATTCTTAAAATTCACATGGCCCTTTGCCACTCATTCCTAACAAAACTAGACAATAAGGAGGTTTACACAATAAATACACATACTACTACATAATATAACAATAGCACAATTGCTTTTCTACTTAAACATTAGTGTTTCAAGCTTATCTGAAGACATAACATATTCCTCTGGAGTAAACTCAGGGTTTCTCAACATCATCTTCCAATGTCTTCTAGATCCTTTCTGGGTCTTCTTCCATATCATCTTCATCAATAGGTTGCCTTCTTCTTCTTCAGAATCGAGTCACTAGATCCACATACTCTGGGATGATGGGTCTGGTATCTTCCATTTCAAAACAGGAACTATCCTCAGACTCAGCTTCATTAGCTTCACGACTTAGGTGATGGAGGATTTTTCATTAGCGCCCTATGCTCTGCTTTCCCTTCAAGACCAATAACTCTCTAGTAACCCATATGAGACTCTCCAACAACCATACTCATTCATATACTTAACAAATTAGGAATCCCTCCAGGTAGGTAAAAGTCATCAATTCTGCCTTAATTTTTTGTATAGGGTTCAGGTCAGGGTAAACAGTTATAATCATGGTGACCTCTTGGACATCCTCATACTCCTTCTTTCCTAACAACTTTCTTGGTAATCACAATAAACCGAATTTTCCCAACATATGTCCCACATATTCAAATCTTTCTTTCCAAGGTTCCTATTTCCGAATCTTATTAGGAAAGTTGGCCAACATCCTGCAAAGCCAATTACAGATTCAACAATTAACCAACCCAGCCAAGAAACAAAACAACAACAACCTTTCTCAAAAGAAAAAGGATTCAATGGCTAACAAACAATCTTTTTACACATAACTAGTCACATAAAACAGTCAACTAGAAAAACAAATATCTGCATGAAGGAAGAAAATAAATCTATCCTACATGCCAACAAAAATTCCTACCCAATCTCACCACATGATTGTTAAAGCAATAAACACTAATAACGTACCTTAACTCCTTGTGTACCTGCACATGTAACAAAAAAACCTTTTTCCATTTTGAAAATTTTCTATTTTTGGAAATATTTATTCTTAGAAATATTCATTTTAGCTTTCTAAAAACATTTTGTCTCTCAGACACTTCCCAAAATGAATGAATAAAATGACCTCAGCTTAGGGTTTAGACTTCGGACTTAGACTTGGGTACCCCAAAATAAAACATTTTATTTATAAAACAGGGCTCGCGTACCACTTGTAAACCCTGGTTTCTCCTTCCTAAAACTACTAACATTTCGGATAACATTTATAAAATAATCGAGCCCCCAATACTTTAGAAAAACAAAGCATTACCGCCACCGTGAAAACGGCTAAGGCATTTACCAAAGTACTACAGCGGAAGACTTAACTTTTAAAAAACAAACCAAAACAACTTAATTAAAATAAACTTAAAACCAAATCCCA
>PYUH01000052.1:625860-645769 GCA_016808085.1 Suaeda aralocaspica
TATTGCATGAGGGTAATACGGCTGCCTAACTAAAGTTAATGACCTATTTAGCACCCAAGAAAGTTGCAAAAGCTTACTAGTACTCAAACAGTAGAGCAATTGGAGCAACAACAAGAAACAATCAAGAACAAATCAGACGGATACTTAATAATAGTATAAGAATAATATTGAATAATATCAAACAACATCGGAACAAATAGCAGAAAAGCAAAAGGCATGAAATATCAGTAACACCCTGGTTTTCCTTCCTAAAACTACTACATTTACGGATAACATTTATAAATAAAAATCGAGCCCCAACTACTTTAGAAAACCAAAGCATTACCGCCACCGTGAAAACGGCTAAGGCATTTACCAAGTACTACAGCGGAAGACTTAACTTTTAAAAAACAACCAAACAACTTAATTAAAATAAACTTCAAAACCAAATCCATGATACTTTATAACACTTGGAATCCCATGATACTTTATAACAACTTGGAACCGACATAACGGCCCTTCAAACCAAATAATATTTAATATCTTTAAAACAACGTTAATCCATCATGATATATTAAATAGCATAATAGTCACTTAATTTTTAAGCAAAAACTAAAACAACATGACACTCTTCACTCGATCCCAGCATGATCGACTAGATGCCCACCTGAAACCTGTTGCTTACTCTTTATTCAAGACTTCTACTCGCCATAATAAATGGGTCGTCGTAGGGCCAACAAAGATTAGCCATGCACACAAAGCACGTAATCAGCAAAGCTGAGTACATAAGCATTAAAGACAATGCAACACACTACATGAGTAATCCTAGGCAGGAGCATCAAAGTAAAACATCAACCATACCTTACCCAATTGCAACATCATAAGACTCTAAGACTCTTACTTCAGAATTAATTATTATATAATTGATTTCGCATCGAACGGGCTCCTTCCTATAAATAAATAATTGCCCAAAGGGCACCAACTTGGGAGCAACTCCAAGAAGGTATTCTATGCCACCTAGTGGGCGAATTCCAGCGCATATAAGTAAAAATCTAAAAATAGAAGTACAACTTGTGTACCCCAACTAGGAGTTGAATCCTCTGTTAGACAACTCCCCCCACTGTTCATACTCAAGGTATATACGTTCCAAGAGTTTTGGTGCGAATCCTCTTTCACTTTACGTGATTAACCATTTTATAACTTGTGATGACTCTCACATAACAAACATCATAACATGCATACATCACACAACATTTCATAACATAACATGACATACACCATATTAATTATCTTCATTGATAAGTGAACATATTTTATTCCTTTTATTAATCCTCTCTAGCTAGACCACACATTAACTGTGAGTGGTTAATTACTTCCTTAACATCCACACATAAACTGTGAGTGGATCCTTCCTTTACTAGTCCACACATAAACTGTGAGTGATAATAATAATAAATTGCTCAATTACTCCTAATCATGTGAATAAAATTCACTAACTCTTCTTTGCTCAAAATATTTAATAACATAATCTTTCATGCTCATTTTTGACTACATTCAACTTCTTTTATTACATGCATTCCAAACTCCTTGATGTTATTATTAATATATTTATAATGAATGCATAAATAAATACTCATGGATTATCATGTAATCATGCATACTTGAACATCCTCATATAAGTCAACAAAAGTCAACAAGATTCACATAACATACTTCATATCATATAGTTTCTAACATGAAACTTTATATTCAATCTACTACTAGCATGATCCTAGCATGAAATTCTACTCATAATCTTTAGTAACTTACGTACCTTGTATAATAGCGGTGATTCGCCACTACTTCTAAAACTCACTTGATTCGAATCCTCCTATAAAACATAAGAGGAACTATATAAGAAAACCTCTTTGACTAAACTTTACAGCACTCTAAACTACTTTTTACTAGTGGATAAACATCCATAACCTTCCTTACTATGTCTCTATTCAATTCCATAACTTGTCTCTTTATTTTTCTTTTCGAAAACTTCTATTTTTCATTACTTTCCAAAAATGGCAGCTTTACTTTAATTATTTCAAGCCTCTTAAAACCTCTTTAAAACACTTATTTTGCATAAAAACACCATATAATATCCTTATAGGTTTATGGTTCGATTCTATGCATTAAATTTATTTGGAAACTTGTAAGTAATAACACTTAATTTTACTCTTATAAACAGGCCTTAATAAAATTACAGCATTATTTATTTATTAAAAATCCTTTCAGACCTCTCTAACTTCATGAAAAGCCCTAAAAACAACATGATTGATCTATAATGTTACTTAACTTATATGATTAATTCATGCTAATTACATACTTTAAAACATTAATTATGAATTTTATAAAATCTGGACAGCTATAAATCATACTTAAAATCATCTTTAAACTTCATAAATCATACTAAAAATTATGTAGTGATCATAGTTTCATATATGATCATACTAGCATAATATGAACACTTAAAACTTGTTTTAACATGTATTTAAACAATTTTCAGATTGTTTTTAATACTTTAAATTTGTTAAAAACCAATCTAAACATCATAACTTATCATACAATCATATATAATTAAACTATGATCATACCACTTCAATCTAATCATAAAATAATTTAAAACAATAAAACTTCATACTTTCTCAAACCATATTAAAATTTCATGATCAACTTTTTAAATCTATAATTACAAATCATAAAACATGATTATAAATCATAAAACATTACTAAAACATGATCATAACATAATTTATAAAACATGCTTAAGAATTAAATTAAATTAGAAGAAAAAGTTTTTTTTTTTTTTGTACCTACGAAAATCGAGAAGGCAAAGGGGGAGGAGGTGGCGGCGACGGCCGGCCGGCGAGGGGCAGCACGGCGCAGCAGTGGCGGAGAGGTGGCCGGCGACCTTCGTCCTCTTCGTCGCTTCTCCCTTCGTTTTTTTTTTTTTTTTTTTTTTTCTCTCTTCTTCTCTCTTTGCTTTTGGAAATCCTAACTTGAATGCTTGGGAAATTCTGAATTTTGGTTTAAAAGGGGTATTTAAAGCCCCAAAAGGATTTAGAGTTGGTTTAGGAAAAGCCCAAAAGGTCTAATTGAAGTGGGATTAGTTTTGGGCCCATAATTAAACTAATCATGGCAACCATTAAAAACACTTTTAAAGCCTTACAAATATTTTCACACATTTTAAGACCTTTATAAAATTATTTTTTGACCTTATAAAAATTTATTTCTTTAAAATAAAGTAAATAAAACTCCGTATTAATAATTCCTTTAATTAATTATTTTCAAATACTTTTATTCCTTTAAAATACGTAAATGTACGTATAAATACTATTTTAATTTTATAACGTGTATAAAATACGGGGTATTACAATACACCCCATATTCAATAGTGAAACCATTAAAATAACACCAAATTATACAAATTCATAAGATTAGATCAGATAAATAAATCTTGCATCGCCTTTTCACTTACCAC
Organism: Suaeda aralocaspica; assembly: GCA_016808085.1. NCBI lineage: Eukaryota > Viridiplantae > Streptophyta > Magnoliopsida > Caryophyllales > Amaranthaceae > Suaeda > Suaeda aralocaspica. The sequence continues at coordinate 629,351 of PYUH01000052.1, forward strand.
CTTACACAGCCGCCCTCTCCTCCATCGCCAACAACGACGCCCCCCGAAACCCCTAGTTTTTTAAAATTCTCAAAACGACGGCCTGTTTTCTTATTGAAACCTTAAATCCAACTTAAGCAAGAACTACTGATTGAAACCTTAAACTTAAGACCACGTTTCGCTGTCGAATTTAAAGCCTTCCTATTTTCTCATTGCCGAGAATTACTATACAACACGAAACATCCAAACTTCATAATCAGATTTCCGTAATTTTAACAAAAAAATCAGCGAANAGTAATTTTAACAAAAAAAATTAGCGAATTTTAACTCAGTTAAACCTAAGATCTACAACATTTTCATTCCTCAATTTCAAAAAAAAAATCAACAGATCTAAGAACTGAGATCTAAAAACAGCGAAAAAATCGAATAAAAGTTGAAATCAATTGATAAACCTGAGTAGAGAAGCCAAATTCAGTACGACAAGCCATTAATCCAGGCATTTCAACTTCAACTTCAGCGCAGCGAAGCCATTAATCAAGCCTTCCAAAGTCTGCGAAGACGAGAGAAGAGAGAAGAGGGAGATTAGAGAGAAGAGGAGACGAGAGAAGAGGGAGATTAGAGAGAAGAGGAGACGAGTGAGGAAATGGAAGAGGGATAGGGTTAGGGTTAGGGTTAGGGTTAGGAGGGAGAAAAGAATAAAAAATTTTAGTGGGTTTTTGGTATTTATACCCACTCCGTTTAGGCTGGGCTTTTGATTATTTCTTTTGAATTTGTTATAACCGCAGCAAAAAAATTAAACGCGGCAAATAATTTTACATGTGTATCATCAACAACTATTTGTTGCGGTTCTTTGAAAATCTCAAAGAACCGCAGCAAATGTGGCATAGCAAAATCCAATTTTTCTACTAGTGCATCGTGGGTTCACTAACAACGCGTGGGATCTGAAATAAAGGGCAAAAATAAGACACAACCCCAGACAACTTTGCAGAAGCAAAAAAAAAGGCTATAATTCATCGTTTTTCAGAGGTTTCAGGGTCAAAAAATTTGCTGAAAATTTTACAAGACGCCCCCAAGGACAAAAGAGGATCATAGGAAAACTTTTCGAGATTCGAAAGGTCATAAGAAGGTTACATGATAACGAAAATGACCATTGTACCCTTTTTCTAGAATTCTCTAAAAGTTAAAACATGATTAATACTTAAAGATTAAAAATGATCGAGAGCCACCGTAATGTTGCCAGAAACAAGTGGGTGAGATTTGAAGCGAAAATGAGATAGAGACCCATAAAATCATGCAAAAGCCCAAAATAAAGGTCGCAAGTCACAGTTTTTGGGGATTGGGGTATATTCCAGGGTACTGAAAAGCATATTGGTTTAAAATTTTGCGTATTGATCCTCCGGATTAAAGGAAGGCTCTTAGACAATTAAAAACAACTAGAAAGCCAACAATATGGTATTACGAGAGCAGTAAATACCCTTTTTGAAGTTATCTAGGGAATCCGAAAAAAATATAACTTGGATGCTTGAGTTTGGTCATAAGAGGATCATTAGTCCAATAGTCAACTCTGAGACTGTAGAAAATGCTTCTATATAAGTTACAAAGTTTCCTAATACTTCATTTAAAATTATACTTTCTCAGTAGCTTTTTACTTGTTGCATTAATTAATTAGGGTATTTTATACTATTCATTGTGTAACTTTGACTCATTTTGTGTTTTATACGTAACAAAAAATATGGTCATATGGGATCTTGTTTAATTGTTTCGGTGTATACTTTCCAAATATATAATCTTTATAATTTTTATTATACCAAATTCGAGATATTGATTTTGCAAGTTGCATATTAGGAGATGTGAAAAAAAAAATGTAGTAACTATAAAAGATGAAGGGAGTATGAAGTTTCCTCATATGAGAAACTTTTTTCGATTTTAAATTATGTTTCAAAAACATTTTTCGAATTACTTCAAAGACATTTTTGAGCGTCTGAATTTTTAAAACGTCACAATTTTTGAAACAAAAAGTTTTCATATTTTATAGGGTCCAATTGCCCGAGGGCGAAAGCCATTTCCATTTCAATAGAAGCGTATGTGCTTATCTGCTAGCTCTCATGCTTATTAGTCGTAACGGGCCTAAAAATAGATAGGAAGAAGTCATACTCCACAATCGAATGAAAGTCCCAATCCATATCAAGTTCATTCAATTGTTCTTATCCTTTATTCAGCTTATTGCAATTCACTGCCAACGTTTACTTTAATCTGCTGATTAATATTTTGTCTGTATTTAAAGTATACTAATTTAGGACATTAGGAGCTAATATAGTGTTACTTAAGATTATATCCATTATAAAAAATCATGTTTAATAAACATGATTTATTTTTAATTGAATAATTAAGAATTAAAACTGATTTTTATTTAAACTTATATTTATTGAACATACTTTTTTTTTAATACTTCTTAATAAATCGCTAATGATTTCAATAAAAGCAAGTTCAGTCTATTACTCCTAAAAAATAAAAAATAAAAAAATAAAAAAAAACCCTCACTATGTTAAAAATTAGCTAAGATTAACAAAATAAGTTCAGTTTTGTAAAATTAAGTTCATATTAGCAATAATAAAGTGACAACTAATAAGAGCATGGTCTAAGTGATTTCAAGGTTGACTAAAGCATTGACCTAAATTGCTGTACAAAAAATAACCATTGAAGTGGCAACAATTTCTCCAGAGCATATATAATCTGCACTGAATGACTCAAATTTGTTTCATGATTGATTAAACAATATTTTTGTATAGGTTGTTATGGTAAAATTGCTATTGAACGACTCTATTGTGGGACACTGGCCCACTGGGCCTCATGTTATTGGGTATGTCCAAGTGTGACAAAACCAATCAATTTAAAGACATTTACATTTCCACACACTTGTTATCCTCCTAATGTCTATGAGACTTCGACATTCCAACGAGTGCGTTGTTCCGTTAAGTACTTTAATTTTAAAATAGGTTGAATTGAATATAATAAAATATATTTATTCAAGAATTATTGAGACAAAATGAATTGGCCTATACTGAAATAAGATTAAAAGAACAAAGTTTATTCTATAAAATCAATCAAACCATTTTTCTAATTATAATTGGACCATCATTATACTGAAGACGACATAATCGGCAAACTATCAATTGGAGGTTTGGAGAACTCTTCACAATCTCACAAGCTCCATGTATAATAACCTTTTATTTCTTTGAAGCCGGGTCCTTCAATTTAAGGCTTGCAAAGCGACCTTCAACACAAGATTTCAAAACGTACGACTTTGCTTTTATCCCTCTCCTAAGTCACGACCATACATACAACTATACAAAGGTCTATTAAAACTTCGTTAATCCTTTCAAATAAGTTTTATAAGTTGAGTGTTATGGTCCTTAGGGATTACTCCATAGTTTATATTTGGGTGGACCAAAATAATTGATTTGACTATTTAAGCATAGATGCATTAAAATATCTAAGGTGGTGGTCCTTTCTAACCTTGTGACCAATTTGCCTAATGCTTCATGGAGGGATACCAAATTACCAAGCAAAGAAAATATCAACATATAACCCTTGTGTATGTTGAAATTATTGATTTCAGTTCTATTTCTCAAACCTTTTATTTGTAGCCTTGTAGAGTTGTAGCTTAGGTTATATGGGATCCAAACTCCAAAGGCCAACGAGCCTAGTTAGAGTATGTTCTTTTCTTACAAGGCGGAGGCTAACATAGTACTCCGTAACATTTTAGTATTGTATGCAAAGTTTTCAATACAAACGTTTAAACATATATAATTTAAAATAAAATTAGATATTTATAAATTACTAATTTAGTAAAATTCAACAAGAACACATATATGTGATTTTTTTTTTTTTAAAGAACTAGCTTCCGTATGTAAACCTTTTACTTTCCTTCTTATATTCAATATTGCATAATTAACTAACTTAGTGAAATGGTCAAATACTCAAATGGATGTTGTATAGTATTCCGTAGTACATGATTATAGAGTAGAACACATGATAAGTGTATAAATTTAATTAAGTACTTCGTCGTAAACATGTTTCAATTAAATCACTCATCAATACTATCCGACTAGAACCGTACTTTAGCCATAATTTTGTGAAATATATGAACTCTATTGAATGTAAAAATAGCAAAAACAATAATTTCACTAGTTTGGTCCCAACTCTCAAGTAATATTAATGTTACGTTTGCTTCAAATATACGAGGCTCTTAATTTTTAAGGAGTATATAAATAACAACAGTTCATTTAAAAAACTTTTCAAAATAATATACTTTTTTTCTTTTAATGTTTAAGAGTCACAGGAATAAGACCCTGCTTTCCTAAATTTATTTTTGCTAATCTGAACTTATTTTTGTTGATCTGAACTTATTTTTGCTGAACTTAACTTATTTTTGCTAAAATCATTAACAATTTATTAAAGATTGAAACTGATTTTTGCTGAACAGAACTTATTTTTGCTGATCTGAACTTATTTTTGCTGCTAATAAGTAAAAATAAGACGAGAAGAACAGAACCTAAGTGATTATAATCGATCAAACAATCTCATATCCTAGATGAAGTAATCCGTATATAATAACAACGAATATAGACAACATTGTACATCATGTAGATGATACTAAGCACTTTTTCGCTGGTTGGTGGCCCGGCAAGCGGCAACCATTGCAAGTTTCCAGCCTATAGCAAGATGTATGGCACGATAATTTAAAAACATCAACATCATTATGGGACCACATGATTAAAGGAGTTAAGTGGGCAATAAATTTAAGGTGATTTTAAGGGGTAAAATTGATTAAATCATGTAATTTCAACAAAATAAAGGATAAAGTGGTAGATAAACCAAGAGACCTACACTACAAAAAAGGTAAGTAGCAAGTAATAAGAAACTTTCCTTATGGGTATATGTAGCTAAAAAAAATGAAGGGAGTATTTATATTCTTGGTGCCTTGGTGGATTGGCTATCTAGCTACTCCAAATGCCCCTTAATTTTTGCAACATTTGAGCTAAAAAGTTGTCACAAAACGTGGGGCCTATGTTGCAAAGATTAAGGGATGGAGGTAGTAGGTACTAATAACTAATAAGTTAGAACCTTATAACCATATAAGAAATTCAAGTTAAGCTTCAATCAGCAATTCAGCTTCAATTAATTTAGTTCAAGTCTTCTCCAAATCATTTAGTTCATTATTTTCTTCTGTCATAAACAATTCATTTCAATTATTTTTTGTCCAATTCAGTTCAATTCAATTATTTTCCATAAGTGTTTGTTTACATTTATTAAAAACAACTAAATTGACTTGAACTAAATTGATTGAAGTTGAACTGAACTGAAAGTTTTTATGAGTTAATGATTTTTAACTATGGATTAGTAATGAGATAGTAATAGTATCAATATTAATCCATAATCCACCAATAATTATGAAACAAAAAACTACTCCGTATTTTGTAATTGGTAGTTTATAGTTTATGAAACCAAAATCAATAATACATTTTCATACGTGGTTTTGTGAATAGTATGCACTTATGTGTTATTTTCATTTTTTTTGCATGATAATCCGATCCATTTATATTAGCATTTCATTTTCTGAATGGTAGTTTTATAATATTTTTTCCGTGAATTTTATAAACTAATAAACATGTATATGAAAAAAATAATAATGATGATAATTAACATTTCAAAAAGACATTATGAACACACCAATAATATTATGAAATAATATAAAGCCAAGTACAAAAAATACTAATACACATCAATAATATTATGAACAAAATAAGCAAAATAAAAAAAAAAAGAGCTGGATTGAACTGAACTAAACTTTTAAGAATTAAGTTAAACGAAACTAAATTAAAATTAAGTTGAAGTAGTATATTATTATAGTTCCGTCCTTAATTCTTTATTTCATTTTGAATTGTTCTTATATTACTTATTTGCTTCATTTTTAACTACATATTTCAAATGTTATATTTCTGTTTTTGTTTTTAACACATGGCAGTGGCATATACTAACTAACCTCTGATTTTGACTTCATTTTTCTAATATTTACATTGTGAAAATCAAAGAAATGGTCACATAATTTTTTTTCCCTCTTTTAGCTCTTGGATAATATCTTGACACTTTTTACAAATCAAATAGCAACATTATCCAAAGTGGTACCGAAGTTACAATCTAAGCATAGTTCAACCTAGGTCAGGTTTGACTTTAATATGATTTTGATCTAATCATCTAAATACCAATTGACAGTCTGATCCCAACAATTACATGAAAAAAAAAAGGATTAAGAATAAGATTCTAAAAAGACAATGTTTTCTTAATAATAATAATAGCAATTAAAATATAAATAATTACATTCATCTCCGAAAATGTCATGAGGCGGTGCACTTTCTTTGTATTTTAATTTGTTGGTAAGATCAACTACCTAATGGGATTCATTTTAGTGATTCATGATTATACATGTTAATACGTTTAATATTTTAAAAATAGTTCTATTTATGTCTAATGCATAGTTAATAATATATTATCGTATATTTTTAATTTTAATTTAATAAAGTGAAAATAATGCATCTTAAGCTTGTAATGTGTTTTCGACATTAGTAGCTGATAAGCGTACACGTACCATATGCTATTGCTCTTTAGATCTAAGGGTTTCTAAATGAAAGGTAGTTCATTAATTAATATAATAATCTAGAATCAAATACATATGACTTGTGCATAATATTTTATACTAAAGTTATCATGTTATTGAATAGTTTATCATCATTATTGTCGATGATGATATTGAAAAAATTTGCCAGTTGTTAATAAAATATATGTGTGGCTTCAAGCTGTGGCACATAGCAATGACTCTAGGGTGTTTGATTTTTGATCAATGGCTCATATTGAAGAATCCATAAACAATTATTAGACTATGACATTAGGAATAATATAGGAACTTATATTTGGTATCTAATTCTTCATTATTAATTAATTCCATTTCTCACTTTTGCAAGACAACCAAATTATTTCTCCCATTGTACTAAATTTAACATATGTTAGTTAAAATAAAAGTATTCAAGTTGTGATGGAGTCATAGAAAAAGTAGGTATTGCTAATTATATATTTATATACTCTAAGTTGACTATTAGTTCAATGTTATTGGTGACTTGGTGTATTGCATGCAATCATGCATAATACAATAAATGAGGTATGGGAAATTTTATTGTGGAGAATTGGAGAAATGGTATCTAAAATCATGAGCAATTTTAGTTTTTTTTTTTTTAATTAATTTGTAAAATTTAGATGATAATAATCCATATAAACTCCATCAAATGAGTGTAAATTTTTATTGGTTCATCATCTATAGAAAAGATGAATGTGTACGATATTTAGGGGTCCAGTTTAAATAATGGAGTAGCTACAACAAATTGACTTAATACCAATTATACCATATTGGAGTATTCATTTTAGAAACACTAAAACACACCTTCGAGACAAGATTTTTTTCTTATCAAATTATCATGTGTTTTTGTATAACATGTTGATTGCGTATTTGCATTACTCAACATACCCTTAACTTTCTTTTACACTAACTCAACACAAGTTGCTTATCTTATTTATTAGCTAATTAATCTACCTTTAGCACTTTATCTCCGATATATCTCTAATACAATCACCAGGTGACAGAGTGATCTACATGCTCAATTAACAGCCACCTATCAATTTATCATCTTATATTTATGGCAAATTTTAACTCACATCTAACGTGGCATAAATCATATATAGACACCTAATTAATTATCAACAAACGTCATACGAACCAACCATTTATCATCATCAAGCGTAAATGAAAATCCCATGTGTATATGTACTATGTAGTAGTGTTGTAGTTTACATGTTGAAATGTCAACAAAATATCAATAGCAAATAGTAGATGTCTTTTCTCCACAAAAACAGCCGGCACAAAAACGTACGTTCTCCTACTCTTTCTAGATTACATTTACCACCCATTAACTAATTTAAGCCACAAAATTATAAACATAAAAAATTAATTTTTTTAAAAAAATACCCTTATAAAACCTTTGACAACAACCACGTGTCATAGTCCTATCCATCATTCATCAAGTCCAACTTGTAAAATTGGGACCCACTTCAAAAATATCTCCAATATATCTAACCACCCCCCCCCCCAATATCTCCCCTTTTGTGGACCCCACCTTCTCTTTCCTACCCATGTGTCCACTCACACCCCAAAAAAATCTAAAATATCTTTAACCTAAGTTTTGCTTTTGCCTAATAATTTAAAAGAAAAAAAAAAAGAAATTTCAAAATGCTATGAACCAACCACAAATACACTTTACTCAAAAATAAAAATTAATTAATAATAAAAATTAGACCAATGGCTTCTTCCTTTTTGATTGTACCCCACATACCTAAAATTAAAAGATTTTATATTTTACATTTAAATAAAAGAAAATTCTGACGTGGCAAATTTGGGCCATACAACACTTGAGATATTTTCCTACCTTCTTGAGTTGAAATTATTTACAACCGTTAGATAAGTCTTCATCTTCTTTATTATACAAATTTCTGACCGTTAGATTGAAATAACCCTCTATCTAAAGCAAAATCCTATTTGCTCCCTTCATTCTAGATATTTTCGCAAAATGAACTTAAAAAAGGAAACTTTTTTATTTTTCCCAACTTTTTTTTTGGGGTAGCTTGTAGTTTTAAGATATATAAGTAAATCATTAAAAAAAAAAATTATTAAAAAAAATCAAATCAAATAGATGTCAGGGGTGTTTAAATAAGAAGAGGACAAATTCAAAGAAGTGAAATTTTTAATTTTTACATTTATTATTTTTGTGGGTATTTTCTTTGAAGCAAAGAAGAAGAAAAATGGGGGAAGTTGTGGTGAGTAGTGAAGATGAAATAGAGATAATGGAAGTTGAAAAAGAAGAAGAAATTATTAAAAATAAGAAAGAAAATAAAGAAGGTTCAAGTTCAATGGTTAGATGGGAGAATTTTTTGCCAAGATTAGGGCTTAGAATTTTGTTGGTTGAAGCTGATGATTCTACTAGGCAAATTATTGGTGCTTTACTTAGGAAATGCAGTTATAAAGGTTTGATTTTTATTGTTTTTTTGGGTTTTTTTGAGTTGGGGTTTTTGTGGGGTTGATTGAATTCTCTGTTTTTTCACATTTTTGGGGGTTTTGATTTGAATTGTTATAAAAGTTTGGATTTTTAGACGATGGTTTTTTTTTTTTTATTTTGATTTTGAGTTCATTTTTGGTTGAGTAATTCTGTTTGATTGTTAATTCTCTGTTTTATGTGGTAGAATTAATGAATTGAAAGAAGGGTTATTGTGGATTGCTTGAAAATTTTGGATTATAGATTAGTTTATGATTCTGTCTTACTATAGTAATTGTATGAAATGAAATTTAGGTGGTTTAATGAATTATGGATTAAAGTAAATTTGAAGTGTTTGGTCATTTTTACTGAAATTGATTTTTTTTGATGTATACAAGCTGGAATTTTGAAATTAATTTTGGAATTGATTGTTTTTTAAGTATTGAAATTGAGAATTCGAGTAGTTTGTCAGGGCAGCTGACTTTTCTTTCGCAACTGAAATTTAGTAGATCATTCAACAGTTTTGTTGAATTAGCTTAAATGGTGATTGATGTTGATAACTTGAAACTTTTGACAACTAGCCTTTCAAATTCTGTTCTGAGACATAGGTTGTTTTTGCTAAAATATACTGTACTTGTGGAGAGAATATGAATTCTGGTAGTATGTCACAAACTTATACATTCGGTGTCGCGATTTTGATGCTAATAGTGGCTTGTTATTTGGCGTGCTATAGCGCTTAGCTCTTGTTCAATGTTTTATGTATAAGTGAAGGCATTTGAAAGCTAGAAATTTGAGTATGTTCCTTTGACATAGATTGAGGTGACTGAGTGAGTAAATTTGACTCACCTTCATGTTGTGTTTGCAGTTGCTTCTGTTGCGGATGGTCTGAAGGCGTGGGAGGTATTGAAGGCTAGACCTCATAGCATAGACCTCATACTCACAGAAGCCGAGTTGCCATCAATTTCGGGATATGCTCTTTTGACCTTGACCATGGAACACGAAGTCTGCAAGAATATCCCGGTTATAAGTACGTTATGATTATCAATTTGTTGGTTGATGTGATATTTCTGTTGCCAAATAGATCAGATTATGATATTATCTATTTTTATGCAGTGATGTCCTCACACGACTCCGTTAGCATGGTCTATAAGTGCATGTTGAGAGGAGCAGCCGACTTTCTTGTTAAGCCTATTAGGATAAACGAGCTGAAAAACTTATGGCAGCATGTCTGGAGAAGGCAATCTGTATGTCTTATCTCTTACAGTTGTTTGAATTCCACTTTTGTCTTTTGTATGTGGTTTTGTTGACCTATTAAGTATGTATTGTTTCAGCAGATGAATCGACGAGGAGGAGTTGGTCCACAAGATGAGAGTGTTGCACAAGACAAGCTCGAAGCCACGGCTGAAAATAATGCTACAAGTGATCATTCAAGCAGCTCAAAAACGTGTGCTCCTAGGCAAGACCCGTGTATCAAAAAAGGAAGTGATGCACAGGTAATTAAGAGAAAATTTCCTTGTAGGAATCTTCTGTTGCTCAAAGCCTCAAATTACATGATTAGTTTTATTCCGTTAACTCATATTTAGAACAAAGAAAGTCATAATGCTTAGAGATATGTTCTCTTAGTAAATGCATATCTACTTGTTAAAGATGTTGCTTAGTGAAACTTGGGATTTTTGGAACACCAATGAAAGCTGTAATAATATGATATAATATGCAAACAGTTATGAGAATCAACCGAACCTTAGGAAATTTTCTACACCGATGTTATGTGTTGCATTTGTTTCTATTCATGATGGGGATACTTGTTCTCTGTCGTGAATGGTAGGGATGCTCATGGATCAAAATGATCTCTTGCATTGTAACTTGGTTACATGAGGATTTATATAGAGGCTGCATGTTTGCTGTCATTTGCAGAGCTCCTGTGGAAAGCCAGATTTGGAAGCTGAGAGCGCTTACATGACTGGAGTGGATGATTATTCACAGCCAAAGCAGGGAATTTCTCCCGCTTCAGAATTAATGGCACAGGAGAACAACTTTGGCAATTCAACTCAAAATTTACATACACCGGAGAGTGCTGTTGCAGGAGGTAAACACTTGGTTTTTAAACTTTACATTATTCCAAAGTTTTCCGCATTCCTAAGCTCGTCAAAATTGCAAGTGTCTGATTTTTTAGAAATGGCTATTCTTGTAGGATCAGGTACTGCTGCTTGCAACAGTAACAATGCAATTGATCAAGATCAAAAGGCAGAACAGCAAAGTCGTGATGAGGATGTGAACTTCTACACGGAAGAAGCTAATGAAAATAGGGATTATGGTCTCACCAGCTCCTCTAGAGAAGCCTTTGATTTTATAGGAGTTCTAGATAGCCCTTCCAAGCGCAATGTATGCTCAAATGATGCAGAGAACAGATTAGAACCATCACACCAATTGGATCTCACTCTGATGAGATTTCTTCCTAGTGTTGTAGAAAAGAAGACTAGCAGTGACAAACAAATGCTGAATCATTCAAATGCATCAGCTTTTACACGGTTAGTTATCTTCAATTCATGATATTTTGTTGAGGGAGAATTTTGTGTTTCTACTAATTTCATGTTTTGCAAAATTTCTGAAGTTATGTTGTTGGTTGTTCTAGGTATGTTAACAAAGCATCAAATATGTCGAATTCAAATCCAACATTTGTGTCTCCCGCGGAAGACAACAGCAAAACCAATCCTTGTGATCATTCATCTGACAATGCTCCAGAGAGCAACTATAATACCAAGGAACCTTTACTAACTTGTGATAGAAGAGTGGTATCTCTTCCAACGGATCTCGGTAAAGAAGTCGAAAACGAGTACAGAAATGCTTCGGCAAAACTGTTTCCCATCCCGTTTCCAGTGAGAGGAGTACGAGTCGATGTTTGTCCCATGGTTTGTACAACATCGCCTTCACCCAACGGTCCCAGCCCAAGTTCGGCCAACCAACAAGTTACTTCTTATCATCAACTGAATATGGATGTGAGGCAACATTACCACCCCCTAGATCAAAGTCCAAAACTATCCTCCAATCAACCAATCAGTATGCCGGATCAGAAGCTTGAATCTTTGGAGGAGCAAGCTCGCTTCTCTTCTGTTGCGGATCAAAGTACCAGCAGCTCGTTACATAATGACGCAGCAGGAGCCGGTCATCATAACAGTGGTGGCTCTGATGGAGGGAATGATCAAACTCATGTTACTCGTGAATTGAGTCGACAAATGTCTCTTCAAAGAGCAGCTGCCATTAACAAGTTCCGATTAAAGAGAAAGGAAAGATGTTATGAGAAGAAGGTAAAGACCTCAATTTTCTCCTAATAACCTCTTATTTTGCTACAAATGAGAATGCAATGCAAACATGTGTGATTGTCCAAGCTTCTAACAAAATTTTATTTTATAGGTTCGATATGAAAGCAGGAAAAAGCTTGCAGAGCAACGACCTCGAGTGAAAGGGCAATTTGTACGTCAAGTACCTCCGGATCCTCCTCCGCTAAGATCAGACCATTCGGGTGGCAATTCAGCTGTCAATTAACAGAAATGTGTGGATTTGCCAAATCCTTTGTTCTTGATGTATAGTACATATAGTGATATAGGTAGATAGGTGTTAGTTTGAGATTTTTGTATTTAATTGTATGCTAGATCAGTTTAGAAAATAACATACGGTTTTGGTGATGGGATTTTTACAATTTTACTGGACTACTGCTTAATGCTTATTAGCATGAGACTGTGAGTACATTTCAATATTTTATTTTATACCCACTTTAACATTTGACTTTCTTCCACTCAAACACTACCTTATTGCATAGATACTAGGTAGCATGAGTTAATTTACCTTGTATAATGGTACTGTTGATAGCGAATATTCCGTATTAGAAAGTGAAAACAATATTTTTTTCAGTTGTTCAAGAAGTTTACGAGAAACAACTTTTTGAGCTAAACTCTTACCAATTGGGCATTAATGGTTGATAGTGAATACTAAGTTGATGATCTTTCTATAACTTGTACCATTAAGGGTGGTGATCCCGCTAAAACAAAAACCATTGAAATGTAGAAGTGTGTAATAAATCTTGACATGTGATTGGAGGGAGAAAGGACGATGGTAACTTATGTTTCAAAAAATCTGACACATTAAAGCAATTAGTTTCTTTTTCGGAATCGTTTTAAATCTTGATTTAAAAATCAAAACCATCTCGAAGTTAAATGAAGTGTTTTCAAAACTTTGTGACTTACGTTCAAGTAATTTCTAATGTGTTCGAGTTGGAGTACCCGATTTATGATCCTCCCATGACCAAGCTCACGTGTCCAAGTTACATTTTTCTTGGATTCTCCCGAAATCTCGAAACAGGGCATATCTTACTCTCCTGATATTGTGTTATTAGTGTTTTAGCCGATTTTAACTGTATAGGGGCTTCCATGTAATCTTAGGATCTAGAATTTTATGCCTATATATTTTCTAGTCTTAGATATCCTGGAAAAGCATGACTTATCCCCTTCGCCTTCGGCTTCTGGAGGGCCTTCCAAGTTATTGTCTTGTTTTCTCTCTAAATTTCACTCACGATTGTTTTCAACCTCTAAAACTTGTTATCGTTCCTCTTATAGCCTTTTTATTCCAAATTACCTCGTCTAGATTCATATTTTTACTACATGGGAACCATGGAATATATTTGGCAATTTTTTTCCAAGACTCTGGTATCTCAAAGCCCAATGGAAATAGCCTTCGTTTACGGCTTCTGGTGGGGCTGCACCGGGATCCTTATTTTCGCCCTTTTCTTTTACCATACACAGGAATCCCCATGATCCGTTTTGGCTCCCAAAAACATGTTATCATCCCTTTTATGGCATTTTCTGAAGAATGGTAAAACAAGTATTTATGGGACCATCTAAAAAGTGTCATCGTCATTCTTATGTTCTTTTTCACTGCAAACTGCCTAATCTGGGTTCATATTTTGTCCATAAGGGCACCCTGAAATTTATTGGAAATTTTTATTCCGGATTCTTCAGTGAGTACCCTCTGAGGTTCATCAAATTGCACGGGATACCCCTAAGTAATTGGGTTGAGCTTTTAGTTTGGAATTATTATTTTTTTTCCCACATGAGATCGACAACTCAGATTACATATACGAAACTCGATCAAAAAACATTATAAAGATGTCCCAATCTCGCTCTAGAATAACCCAACTAAAGCATGGTGGTGCAATTATTTAGAGCAAAAATTACAATCTTTGTCAAAGTGGTTTCTATCAAATAAGGTCCATTTTAGCTTTAATAAATTCATAAAAATGGAAACCTAATAATACTTTAAATCAAGCTAAGATTAATAGTGAGTAGTGACCACACGTTTTTGTCCCAAACATCACTTGATTATTTCAACAATAATCTTGGCATGGATATCCTTGACACCGAAATTTTACATTTTTAGGTGTCAAATCTATCCAAATAAGAATAAAAGTATTAGATAGTATTATTTGTTGAGATTTAAGATACAGAAATATTATTATCTTATTCCCCAAGTCATTATTATCTTATATATAGGGGAGTAGTTTAGGATTTTTAGAATTTAGAGATGGAAACCCCATCACCTCCCTACTACGAAATTGTAGACAAGCGGTCTATAAACCCCCCGAGAGAGAAATCAAGAGTAACGACACTTGTAACCCATAAATATCAATGAAATTATTTTTTCATATTATGTCTTTCTTGTATTAATTTAGAGGTATGAAAATTTTATGGTTTATAGATATCTCTTAGGTGATTCCTCTATTTTAGGGTCATAAATAAGGTGGAAATGAGGTGGGGTTGAAGGCTTTTGAGGTTGAATTTATTGAGTGATATAACCTAATTTAGAATATAATCGATGTTAAGAACAAGTAATTACACAGATGATCAATCTTGTACATTAATCAGCAAGTTTCATTTGATTGGTTGATTCAATGTTGAAAACAATGTATAAAAATATTGAGTGAGAAATCTTAATATCTTATTATGTAAATCCACCTTGATAATGCATATTTAAATTAATTAAAAAATTTTAAAAGTTATTTAGTGAACTCGATTAGAACTCGAGGATCTTAATTAACCAAGAAAAGATTGCATGATTTGAAACTCTTTTTTGTATGGTGTACAACATATTTAATGTCTTTATTCAATCGTTATTCTTCATTTTAATAAAATTTTAGCATTATTTTTAGCATAGTTTTTCTATACTCTGTCAATTTTAAATATGTATTTTTAACTTTGAAAAATAGTAAAATATAAAAATAACTATCTATCTTTTAATTTCCACAACAGTATTTACGTTGACCACAATAATTCAAACTCGAGTGAGTTTGTATTGAGCCCGAACTCAACGAGCGACACAATAGCCAAGCTCCCACCTAATGACAACAAAATCAGTAAATAATTAAGTGGTTAGTTGTTTGTATCTCAAAAAACACTATACTATAAAATCACATTACATACAATGGTTATTGTCACTTAGTAGCTTGTGGTTGATGACAACCTTAAAGAATTAGTGCTCAAAATGTTAAGATAGATTGTGGTGATAGATGTCCAATTATTTGCTTAGCTTAAAAGTAAGGGGTGTACATGTATGGGAGTATAGAGATGATAATTGTTTAAGAGACCCCATTTAACTTCTTAATTAGGATTAGTGATTGCACCACAAATTTCCAAAAGGCATTCCACTACAGCTTCTACATGCATGCCTTTCAAGTCTTCTTACCTTTTTTTATTTCTTTAATTTTGTATTTCATCATTTTCTTCTCAAAAAAAATCCAATATTTGACCTAATGAATTTGACTTTAAGCATCTTTGATTAATTTTGATTTATAAATAAACCTAGGTGGCAAGTTGTGGTCACTAGTTACATGAAACTTAGCTCCTAATACAGTGCTTGAGTATTATAATAGAAATTATTGAATACCCTTGAATCGCCGAGTTTTTGAGTTATAATTATAAAGTTATAACGTCTGTACAAAATATTAGATACAGAAGGAATTATTCCTTCAACTCTAAATCAATAAGTACTTGATAAAATTAACAATACTCCAATAGTTGAATAGTATGCAAAACAAACATCATCTAAATTTTTTTAGGTCTAGCATTGAGATCTAGTTCTATTTGATTGAAACCATGCTTAATCGTTTATCGAACAAAACCTTAATACAGTACAAATATACAATGCTACTTCTCGTCAAAACAACAAATGTTTCTAAAGTACCTGCATAGTGAGCAAGTTAATGTTGTTGATTGTTTGTTTCTCTCAATTTACTAAACATAAAGCTTAAAAAAAA
>PYUH01000052.1:647422-682124 GCA_016808085.1 Suaeda aralocaspica
AAAAAAAAAAAAAAAAAAAAAAAAAAAAAAAAAAAAAAAAAAAAAAACTAGCTTTTTAAAGTGTACCAAACTTTTAAAAATTAGATACCAAAGACTAGTATCCAAAGATATACCCCGTATCAATTTATAAATTACAAAACCATTATTGTTTCTCTAAAGTAGAAAGTGCATGCCAATATGCCATGTATATTCAATTCACATAATGGCCGTAATGGAATAGTTTTACTCACCAAATGAAAATAAACAATTTTTTAGCAACGACAACCAAATGTCCAGATGAAAGAAGAGAGAGATCACTGAATTGATTAGAGCTTTTATTCCGATTACAAGACATTGTTGAATCCCATGTGATTCACACTAGTGAGTTGTCCCATATCGGACAAAATGAAGATGTTGAACTAGTTTGTAAGCCTAGGAGTTACTCCTCCTATTGCCAATTGGTTTTAGGATGGAACCTCTTTGGGCATGTGGATTGATTTGACTCTCCTCCTCCTTATTGGGTTAAGTTTATCAAACGAGCTTTTGATGATATATTGGTGCAAAATTCACATGATTGCTTTTGACTTCTATTTTGCAAAAATCTTGAGAAAGTGCATTATAAACTCTAGTGACACTTAAAAGGAGCACTCCATTCAAGAAAACAGCATTTTAATTATAATTTCAATCTTCTTTTCTTCTTAAGCCTTGCAAGTTTCCTACTAGGCCATAATATCCTTACTTCTTGACTATCTATATCTGTGATTTGTATGAAACTATGGATGTATTTTGACTACCTTCTTCTACTCTTTATATCATTTTAATTCATGCCGCATTCTTGTGACCTTAATTTTCTTGCACTGAATTGTACTCGTCTACATTTTATTGGCTTGTTTACACTAGATTAAAACATTTATTTAGATTCTATGTTGAAAAGGCGAAGAGAACACACCTTAACTAGCATAGTAATCCTTTATCAACAAATGTTAAAATGATTGAATTGGTCGCGTAACTAACACTCATTTATAATACACAAAAGCTAAAAGTGATTTGATATGCCTTTTCTTTCTTCTATATTGAAATTGCTTTTGCAACTAAAATACATTACAATCAAAAATGATTTACGCTTTTTAAAAAAGTTAGAGAGCTATGTTACTACCCAACCCTCCACGGCTCCACCACCTTTCTCCCCTTTCAAACATTAGTCTGTAGTAATTTGTCCACAAAAATTTTGCTGAAAACACATCTACAATTAGTGGCATGATTAATTAAGTTGATTAATGCCATGATTTTTTGCCTTGTTAACATTAGAGTGATTAAATTGTTCTAACACCTCATGAGTTACAATAATAAAAGCGATATGTTTTTTTTTTCTATCTCTATCATAACGATGTCGTATTGACATATTAAAAGAACCAATCTTTAGTCATTACTATTTAAGATCCTAACAGTAAAGTATATATTCAAAATGACACTTTATTGGTTGTTGTTGTTGTTGCTGAATATGTAAAGTCTTATTCGGAATTCCAATAAGTATATACAGAACTATCAATTTTTAACGGAAAAAATTCAAATGATTAATCACTTCCCACAACCACACACAACTAGGCTAGAGCAATGCCACTCAAAAGGGCAATACCAAAATTATTGCTCCTCTTTTCTTCCTTGGTGTATTATTGTTGATTTCCCCTCCTCTATTTAACCCCGGCCCCTTTCAATAAGTTTAACTCCTTTCTACCATGCCAAATTAAACTTCTAATTCTCACTTTCACTCAACTAACACCCTCTTTTTTCTTTCAACACTTCAACTCCTTGCAAAATGTCTCAAATAGGCATAAAATCACCCAAACATTGCGCCAAGAAAGGCTTAAACTTCAACTTTCTCAACAAAAAACTCTTCAAAATCCTCACCACCCTTACAATCTCCATCCTTTCCTTAATCCTTCTCATTTGGTTCCTCCTACACCCTGCAAAACCTCAGTTCATCCTACAGGAAATCGACGTCTACAAACTCAATTTCTCGTCTCCACACCTCCTCAACTCCTCCATGGAAGTCACCCTAGAAACAAGAAACCCGAACCAGAAGGTTGGAATCTACTACGATGAGTTACAAGCATATGCATCCTACAAAGGACAGCAAATAACACTACACACTTCAATACCTGGATTCTACCAAGACCTACAAGATAGCAACTTGATCTCGGCCTCACTAGTTGGAAACGGCCTCCCTGTGGCTCCTTCGCTTGGTTATGAAGTAGGCCGAGATCAAGCATCAGGGAGGATGGCATTAGTCCTTAAGATTAATGGAAGGATAAGATGGAAAGTCGCGACTTGGGTTTCAGGAAGATATCGAATACTGGTTAACTGTGTAACTATTCTTCCTCTTGCACCACTCAATCCTACAGGTTATCTGAATTCGAAGCAGGGGACTCAATGTTCTACTAACATATAGCCATGTAGGTTAAGTTTAATACGAAGCATGGAGTAATATGTTACGTACTGAAATCATCTAGCAAAAAATCATATAGTTAAGAGATTCAAGTATAGAACGAATCATAGTATCTTACTTTCACTTAAATTAAGACTTAAGAGTATTTATATATATATATATATATAGTTAGCAAAATGAACATATATAGAAAGAAAGATATATAAATCATATAGGAGTACTTTAATTTGTGAGTTTAAGTTATCTGAATTCTTTGCTATATTTACCTATTTGAATTGTTATCATGATTTTGTGTATGATCGAATGAGTCAACGTTCATGAGGATATACTGCCCATAGTGCCATATATAGAACGTGGTAGTGAAATTAAAAAAGAGGATCAATCAATCAAAGGATAAGAACATACTGTCTGAATCACTGTAATAAGATCAATTTGGAGCAAATGAAAGTAAAAAAAGGAGGGTGAAAAAATTGAGATTCTAAAGAGAAACAAAAGGGCAAACATAAATTAAAAGAGCACAATCTTAGGGATATCTTTGTAATTAAGGAATCTAGTCCATGAAAAACTCTGAGATTCATCCAAGGGTGGGTCCTTTACATCCCTTGGATGATATTGAGTGCGTCGTTGTACAACCGTTGCACCTTACAAGATATAGTTAACCATAAGTTTTTGTTCAAACGGTCTAACTCGGAAGTATGTACAAAGTAAAATCAGTTCTATATAGGAAATTTATTGCCTATAAATCTATAATGACTAGAAAATGCATCAACACTTGCATATAGCTAGGTTAGGTTAAAGGGAAATATGTAGAAAGTTGAGTTGATATCTTGAGTTTGACGAATCATTGAAATGGAATCATTATTGACTCAAGTAGTATGCAACCATTCAAATACAT
Organism: Suaeda aralocaspica; assembly: GCA_016808085.1. Lineage (NCBI taxonomy): Eukaryota > Viridiplantae > Streptophyta > Magnoliopsida > Caryophyllales > Amaranthaceae > Suaeda > Suaeda aralocaspica. Next base: position 650,743 of record PYUH01000052.1, read on the forward strand.
CAGCAATTTATCATAAATTCACGTTCATGTTTTACATGCATAAACTAATTATGCACAAATAATTGTCAACAAATCAATTATAAGAGAGACAAATATGTCTCCTTTTTCAGCTCCCTAAGGCCCCAATTACCTCAATCAAATTCTAAAAGAAAATAGATCAAATATTGTAGGAAACATATATATACTATTTTCACTATCATCTCTCATCAACTTTCTTACTTTCTATGTCTCGAAAGTATTTTTAAGGGACTTATATATACTCCTACCTATTAACTCACTACTAATTATATGCATAAAAAAATACTAATTGTGATGAGTAGACAAATTCCACGATAACATTTTTTTGTCTTACAATCAAGGGTGAATAACTTACCCAATGGATCAATTAAATTTTTTTCGGCCTATATGTACAAATGTTGTTGTAACTTGTAAGAGAATGTGATCCAATTGGATGAGCAATAACCTCTATATATAACAAGATCATAAATAAGAGTAAAAAAGTCCAAAAACCAAAAAATGCTAGAACATACATGGAATGGTTCAACTAATTTATAACTTCCTAATTTATAATCATCTACCTTTTTCTTTGGCTTTTTTATCCAATCATTTTGTGGGAGAGAAAGGTGAAAATGACTACCTTATCTCTCAAACCCAAAAATCTCAACCTAGGATATCGCAATGCCATTCTGCATGCATGATCTAGCTTAACAAAGAGTTCATCATGGTTAATGTTATACAGCAATATCCAATCTCAAATTTAAGACTAGGAGAAATAAAACTGATTGCTTACTACAAATCCCTAATAACATTAAGCGGTATCAAACACAACGTGGTAATCAACTAAGATACGGTCTTTGTTCTTTTGGACATAATTTCAATCAAATTCAATTAAGCTTAACTCATACTAGGTCTATGATTTAGTTTCATAGTTCATTTTAATAATTCTATTTTAATTTTTATTTTATATTTAAAAAGGAGTTTTGTAGCTCCAATAATTGCATATTTGCACCATTATGAACGTCCTATATCTTAAACTCCAATATTGCCTAAAGCAAATGCTTTCTTCACTTCAAAAGCTATCACGCATTGTAATGAGAAGGGTTTTTTTTTTTTTTTTTNTAGAAAATGCATCAACACTTGCATATAGCTAGGTTAGGTTAAAGGGAAATATGTAGAAAGTTGAGTTGATATCTTGAGTTTGACGAATCATTGAAATGGAATCATTATTGACTCAAGTAGTATGCAACCATTCAAATACATCAGCAATTTATCATAAATTCACGTTCATGTTTTACATGCATAAACTAATTATGCACAAATAATTGTCAACAAATCAATTATAAGAGAGACAAATATGTCTCCTTTTTCAGCTCCCTAAGGCCCCAATTACCTCAATCAAATTCTAAAAGAAAATAGATCAAATATTGTAGGAAACATATATATACTATTTTCACTATCATCTCTCATCAACTTTCTTACTTTCTATGTCTCGAAAGTATTTTTAAGGGACTTATATATACTCCTACCTATTAACTCACTACTAATTATATGCATAAAAAAATACTAATTGTGATGAGTAGACAAATTCCACGATAACATTTTTTTGTCTTACAATCAAGGGTGAATAACTTACCCAATGGATCAATTAAATTTTTTTCGGCCTATATGTACAAATGTTGTTGTAACTTGTAAGAGAATGTGATCCAATTGGATGAGCAATAACCTCTATATATAACAAGATCATAAATAAGAGTAAAAAAGTCCAAAAACCAAAAAATGCTAGAACATACATGGAATGGTTCAACTAATTTATAACTTCCTAATTTATAATCATCTACCTTTTTCTTTGGCTTTTTTATCCAATCATTTTGTGGGAGAGAAAGGTGAAAATGACTACCTTATCTCTCAAACCCAAAAATCTCAACCTAGGATATCGCAATGCCATTCTGCATGCATGATCTAGCTTAACAAAGAGTTCATCATGGTTAATGTTATACAGCAATATCCAATCTCAAATTTAAGACTAGGAGAAATAAAACTGATTGCTTACTACAAATCCCTAATAACATTAAGCGGTATCAAACACAACGTGGTAATCAACTAAGATACGGTCTTTGTTCTTTTGGACATAATTTCAATCAAATTCAATTAAGCTTAACTCATACTAGGTCTATGATTTAGTTTCATAGTTCATTTTAATAATTCTATTTTAATTTTTATTTTATATTTAAAAAGGAGTTTTGTAGCTCCAATAATTGCATATTTGCACCATTATGAACGTCCTATATCTTAAACTCCAATATTGCCTAAAGCAAATGCTTTCTTCACTTCAAAAGCTATCACGCATTGTAATGAGAAGGGTTTTTTTTTTTTTTTTTGTATGTAGATAAGATGTTAATGTGGCTAAGTATTAGAAATAAACAAATGTCATAGTCCTCTTTTACGCTTTCATGAACTTGGTTATAAAGTTTTTAAGCAAAGTTTCTTTGCTCATAGTTTTGGGACCATTCATACACTTCCCCACCTTAACGGCAGCGCTATCACCTTCAGTTGTCGCGGCGAGTTGTCCAAAAACAGGTAAAAATGGTATAAAACCGTGTTCTTAATGATAAGATCTTATTAGGACATGCTTACATGGTATAGGAAAGTTACGTGTAGGCTAACAGCTATCAAAGGAGAATCAAGAAAAGGGGTTTAAGTATAATCTAGAAAGTATGATCCTTTCTGAGAATGTTCTGCTGTTATTTACAATTACTTGTACTTCCTGTGTCATGTTACTGCACGTTGAGTATCAGCACAATTGAATTAAATTGTGAAAATCATGTTTAATGGAAGTTTTAACTCCCTCTAACAGAGCTATTAGGCTCATCTAGTCATCATATAGAGGATAATTAATAGAGAATTTGGATTCAGAAAGTTTAATAGCCTATGACTATACTACTAAGTCATAACCTCAGCTTATCGATACAGATCTACTGTCCCACTCCAAGTCTTGTGACTCGCGTTGCCCTTTACCTATGGTCTCGTCGTGGGCAACTCTAACATCATTAAGATAAACAAAAGTTCGAATGAACGAGGAGGAGGAATGCAAAGTGGAGCATTATATTAGGAAATGATTGATTCGAAACCAAGCTCAAAAGGATAGATCAGATGATAAAACTCTTCCATCCACTGATCCACCCTAAAGTCATGTTCTTAGGCAGAAATGCATTTGCGAGATCGCTTCTTGTTGTGGGCTCACATACATGAAAATAATGTCATCTGAAATGTATATTTTTCATGAAAATGCCATCCCACAACCCCACCTGTTTCATCTTTCATATTTTGTGCAAAGTGCAACGTAATTTCTTGCCCCTTAATTTGGAGTTTTGGACAAGTTATGGCTTATGTGAATCCAAATATCAAGAGTCGTTTATGCAGTTGGCGATTGAGCACTAATCACAAAATAGAATGTTTTTATGATGCTAAATTGAATACACTGGTATGAGAATGAGGGATACCTTAATTGGTTTTTTCTTCCCAGTTTCAAAAGATTTTTGAACAAGGGATCAATTCTCACTACTAATTAACACTTGTGGCTACCTAGCACCAAAATAATAATAATAATAATAATAATAATAATAATAAAGAAGAAGAAAAATAGAATCGTATAATGTCATAAATAGATTCGAGTGTATCATATTATAGGTTGCTTAAAATCATCTACTTGTATAAGTAATATGGAAAGCAGTAAAAAGTTCAATAAACTGCTCATTAATTTTCAATAATATAATTTTACATATGAAAGAAATGGAGATTTTAGTTGTGGGAAATCTCTCAAAATTATGTCCTAGGACATCAAAAATTGGTAGAGCAATCGACTACAATCTAGTTGCCTATTTATTGAGCGAGTAGTCCATAAAGAGAAATGAAAGCTCTAAAGTCTACTAGATTCAGTCCAACTACAATCTACTTGGATTGTTAAGAGAATATAGTGCATGTTTGGTTAGCATAAAATTTTGCCGGAAATTGAAATTCCAAGGAAGTATGGTAAGTTTCAGGAATAAGCAGAGAAGAAGTACTGGGGAGGGGATTCACAATTCACTGAACTTCTCAACCACGCAAGATGGAAATACACATTAATCTTGACTATACTACATTTTCCATCCATAGTCCCACACTCTCACTTTTCTAATATGAAATCTTCAAAAGAACTCGCTTTGCATTTATTCCCGTGGAAAATGACCATTGACTTCATTGACTCCAACAACTATATATAGTTTCTTACTAAAGCATAAACCCATAGCTCAAATCAAACTTTGCCTGCATAAAACTCAAAACAAAAACATGGCACCGAAAATAGCTTCGTTGTTCATCTTATTCATCTCAATCTTTGCCTCATTCATGTCCTCTCAAGGCTCCCAAATTGTCATATATTGGGGCCAAAATGGTGATGAAGGAACTCTCATTGATACTTGTAACACTAAAAATTACGGTACCGTGATCCTAGCATTCTTAGCTACCTTCGGTAACAACCAAACCCCGACACTAAACTTAGCAGGGCATTGTGACCCTAATACAAACTGTGACAGCCTTAGCAGTGAAATCACAGCATGCCAACAGGCAGGCATTAAGGTGCTCCTTTCAATAGGAGGGAGTTCAGGAAGCTATTCTCTTACGTCAACTGACGATGCAACTCAGTTAGCCGATTATCTATGGAACACTTATCTAGGGGGTCAGTCCGATTCCCGACCCCTTGGAGATGCTGTTTTGAATGGCATTGATTTCGATATCGAGAATGGCAGCAATCAATATTGGGATGACCTAGCTAAAGCCTTAGCAGGTCACAGTAATGATCAGAATAAAGTTATCTTATCAGCAGCTCCTCAATGTCCCTTCCCAGATGCCAGCTTAAGCAATGCCATAGACACAGGTCTCTTTGACTATGTCTGGGTCCAGTTCTACAATAATCCTCCATGTCAATATGATAACAGTGCTGATAATCTCTTAAACGCGTGGAATCAATGGACTTCAGTTCAAGCCAACCAGATCTTCCTCGGACTACCAGCATCTACTGATGCTGCCGGCAGCGGTTTTATTCCTGCAGATGCTCTCAAATCTCAAGTCCTTCCCACTATCAAAGAAAACTCTAAATATGGAGGAGTCATGTTATGGTCAAAGGTATATGACGATGGATACAGTAGTGCTATTATAGACAGTATTTAAGTTGAATTTGTAAAATCGATAATTTCAATGAGATAGCCATATAGATAATGGACAAATAAGAAAGATGCCTATTGTAATCAGTTTAGAATTGATACACAACTGTAAAATTTATGGAATAATAAATTACAGCAGAGTATAGATCGATTACTATAATGCTAAAATTGTGCGAAAAATAATTGCTTCACAGTTTTAATTATGATTCAAACTTCAAACCAATTTTTCAGCAACAAGCTCATACCAGTTTACATCTCTCAGGGTAAATCTGATACATCATCACTCAACGCCCTGCCACAGGACAGGTCAATATTGGTTTGGTTTTTGAAAACAAAATCATGGAACTATACAGCAAACAACTCACATCGAGTCCTTCCTCTTCCCAATCTTGGTGTGGGGAAGAAGCGATCTAGATTTCCACAACTTTCATCATTAATGGAGACTCAGAAGATAGAGACTAAAAGGTTACACCCTCCTCATAGTATTTAGGCACATGATAACAAGGATTTACATAGGTGACGTCCAATGTAAAACATCCCCAGGGAGGCACAACTCATGGGAAACTAACAACGGATTTTCCGCTACTGTCTATAACACCATAATGGATATGAAAGATTTAATAAATTAACAATTTTCATGCTTCTACAGTTCTTAATTCTACGTCAATGTAAAACTGATAGGGGTAGCACATATGAAACTGCACCAAACTACAGCCCTTGGAAAAACAAGAAGCCTAGTAAGTAAGCCAAGACTCATGCCAAATTCTATTGCATAATGGCACCATGACGGAAGTCTTATCCAGATTCACCTAATTGGTTAATTTCCCCCAAATTTCCATGAGTCTACATGAACTGCAAGCCTAAAATAGTAAAAAGGCAAATTATGCTAGTGAATTGGTGATGTTAGGCCCAACTTTACAGATTACGGAAAGTTCTACAAGGGTTTCTATTCAACCATGTCCGGGACCAGTGTTGTGTCCTATCTACACTGGCGTGGCACCCAAAAGTCATGTTCATGTAAGTAAGTAACATAATCCGTACCAAATTACATACTAGCTGATTTAGATGACATTGATCCTATCTTAACAACAACATGACCTATATTAAATGCTTTTCACTCTTAAACAAATCACATATTGTGATGCGAAGGCTTTTATGCAAAAATGTAAATAAAATTAGAGTAGCATACATTGACAAACAAATGTCCTAACCCTCCATTTCTCATTGCATAATTAAAGGCTTAAATCAATCACCTAGAGTTTCTTTCCTTCAACTTTAAGGATTCCCGTCACTACACTCCCTTAGCCTAATAACAGTTGCGGTGAGTGGTTAAACCAGGTTAAGGTCATGCAAAAGGCCATGGAAAAATATTCTTTAGCATTTCATATTAAGGGTATTGATGAGATACATAGGCCGATGAAAACTATGACAAAGTATGGAATCTAAAGTACGTCCTCAAGTCAATTCCACATTTCCTATGATCTTATATATTATCAATGTCTTCCCTTGCAAACTCATTATTATCTAATACTCTAAAAACTACCCAAATATTCTTTTATATAACAAATCACAAACCGACAATCACAAATTTGCATTAGACAAGCAAAAAAACGCAATATTCAACGTAAAAAACAGCATAATTTATAAGGACTGACTCCAAGATACAAACTTATTTCCTTTCCTTTCATTTCCATTTCATTTCGTATAAGTAACCAAAGCTCTAAAATGTTCGAAGAGTAATATTTACACATCATCAGGAAACCAAAAATGTAATTGACAGACATAAATGCATCATCCTATATCAAAAAAACAGAACAACAAACTAAAACACAGTTTAATTGCATATAATTCAAACTAAAATTCAGTCAACAATTGGAGGGGGATTCTCAAAAACTCACCAACCAAGTCACCACCATCACCATCATAAACAACACGGCACGATTCGCCTACACAACAAATCACAGAGAATCAGCAGGAACCCATTTCCAAAAATGCTTCTTAACAGCAACCGCCTCGCCGACAACCCCACTATCACACCCCTCATACTCATTTTCTTCCACAGTCACAAACTCCCCCTCAGGCAACCCCTCCACAACTGCATCAACCGTGTGCAACACATAACAAGCCGGCAAACCGGGGTACGAAACCGAAACCCTCTCCTCCACTTTCCTCACATAAGACCCCATATCAACCTTCACAACCTCATCAAAAACAACATTATCATTACACAGCAAAGACCCTAATTCCTCCTTGATTGCGCGCTTAACCGCGGCCTCAATGTCCTCACCTTGCTTCAATTTCTCCGACAACGGGCGATTCCTCTCACGAATCGACCCGTCGGACAACTCCTGGTGCGACTCAACCAACATCTCCTTTAATTTATGATCGTGATAATTACTCAAAACACGAACGCACACAACTTCTAAATTCCGAATAGGGGGAATTTTATCAACAAGCGAAGTTTCGCCATCGGAAATCTCAAGCCAGAGGTTGTGGACGTTTTTAGTCCCGGGTTTGGTCCCCCACGCGGCGAATGAATCGGAGGGTAACCGCGGTTTGAGCCAATCGGAGAGTGATTGAGGATTGGGGAAAGCGCGGAAATTAGGGTTAGGGTTAGGGTTTAAGGATTGAGACATGGTTGATGTAAGGCGGACGAAGCGGCGATTAGTGGAGATATGAAGATGGTTTTTGGGTGATGTGATGAGGAGGAAGAGAGAAAGAGCAGTCACGAGAAAGTCTGGGAAATTTGAAGGTTTTGAAAAGTAGTTAAGAGGTGGTTGGTTTGTGACCGTTGGGTTGTTAGGGTGGTAGTTATTGGATGGTGGTTGATGTGGTGTTGGGGGTTGGGGCATCTTAGGACTTACTATTGCTTATGGTGTTTGCGGGGGAATGGGGAATTGGCATTTTTTTTAGGGGAAAATGAGTGTTTGTTGTGTTTATGTGGAAAGATATTGAACACAAATATGTGTTGTTGCTTGATGCTTTTGACATTGAGGGAGTGAGGAACAGAGAATCACATGTTATTCGCAGATTGGAATCATGTATCTTGCGTCTCATATAGTCTTATCTGTGTGTAGTCGCCTCATATAGTCCCATTGTGTGTAATCGTTCTATAGCTTGCGAATGTAGAGCAATTGTCTCGTATAGTCTCAATTGTGTTTAATCGTTCCACTACTTGTAAATGTAAAGCAAGAGTTGTGTATTTTTAGTATATTAAGAAAAAATCACATGTATATCGGTATATAATAATTGGCTTTGTCAGAAGAGATCACATTTAAAGAGTTTTGCCAAACACATCATATGATTTCCAACATTGTAATGACCAAGTACAGTATAATACTCTCCTCTAATTTTCTTCTTTTACCAATCTTATCTTTGATGAACCAATGAACGTTATTGAGAATTTTCCAATCAAAATTTGTGTCACATACTGGAAGTTTGATTATGCCAATGTTAAAACTTAAAAGGCCTTCAAACTTCTAAAGAGGTGCAGGAATACGTCAACTGGTGACTTAAGGCAGCTATCAAGGAGTCAAGGATAGATATAACTAAGATGCAAATATGCAATCTGAAACTGTTGTCGTTGCCATCGTCATCATCATTAAAGCATTATGCAAAAACAAGGGATTTTTTTCCTTTCCGGGAAGAGAAATGAGAGAATAACTGAGAGTGTTTGAAACCTTAATCAGCCCTTCGTTTGGATAAAGGCAAAGGAACAGAAGAGAAAAAGAAGATAATTCTCCTTATTGGCGTAGACAAGTTGGAAGAAAAGGGAGGGATTCAATTTCTCCCCTCCTATAATAACTATCATTCCTCCCAATTTGGAAATATGGAGGGAAATTGGAATTCCACCTCTCCCTCCCATTCTTTCACCTCCCTTCCTATTTCCCTTCCATCCTTTTCCTTCCTAGCTTGTTATCCAAAGTCCAAAGAATGTAACAATGTGTAAATGCTACAATTCACTTTTATATTCACTCCAATCAAAGTCGTCTTCATCACTCAAATATGATTTGGGAGGACTTTCAACATGAGGCCTATTATCTGGCTCTTGATAAGCAGCTTTGTCTTCTTCTTTCTTTTTGGATTCTGCAATAACCTCCTGCGATTTCAATTTCACCAACACCAGATAGCATAAGAAGTCAAGTGTAACATATATGCATACTTGCAACAGAATAGAATTCTAGCTCATTGTTTCACAAATTGACAAATCAAGACAAAGTTGTAACTACTGATCTTGGGAATGGAAAATTGAAAATAAAAGTCCTTACATGAGTTTTAGGAGCTTCTTCTTCTAGCCTTTCATCTTCTCCGGTAGGAGAAACTGAATCATCCTCGGTCTTTGCATCTCGTGCAGCTTGTTCTTGCAGCCTTCCAATTACAAGCTCAAAATGTGAAAGATCTGCAGCGAAAAGAAGCCATACATAATCACATGATCAAGTCAATAAGGTATAAGTATATCCATGAGAACATGAATCTACTGCAATTTCATGGAGTGCAAAGCTCAATCAACTGTTTGCTCAAAAACTACAAGGAATAAAGTGTTGTGTCTTTTGCGGGCTGGAGCCACTTAATAAAAGATATATACAAACTAACACACAACACCTTAAATGCATACCCTAGCTATGGAGCTGTGATAAGCTTCACGGCATATTGCAAAGTTATAAGCATATTAAATTGTAACAAGCCATCCTTCAACAAAGAGATGCACTATTGTAATAGCCCAGGGAAAAAAAACAAAACAAAACAAAACTAATAAGGCATCACAACAAAATTCTGAAAAACACCACAAAGACATGTTGCTAATACAGACTTCTTAATGGCCTTTATAATGTATGCAAGAGCCATATATCGGTTAGCTTATGGACAGTTTTTTTAAAGTAATAATAATAAATAAATGAGCACATCCTACGGCTGAAACAAGACTATACGAAAAAAAAAGACCCAAAAGAACTAGCTCCTTTTGGAAAACCCTATGACATGCTAAAACTAAAGCAGTTAGGCCTTCCATAAGGTTTAACTCCCCGGCTATAGATTCTTGAACTACCTATTCAAGTTGTCCTCCCAAAACATTTTTGACAGGCCTAGGAGCTCATTTCATCGAGTCAACTATATATTTCACTGCAACTACTCAGTTGTAATAATCCATAAAAAACCCATTCGCCTCTAAACCATCTACACAGCACTTCTTCATCTTCATGAGACACCAGCACGACAATGAGAATAACAGTGTTGCCAGCTGAAAGCAAGCACTCAACTCTGTCCTTGCAGAAAATTCTTAGTTATTCTTTTGTAGTGCTCAGGCAAACTCTTTTTCAAGTTTTAGATAGTATTTAAAAAGCAGTTCAGAAAGTCTTTCTTTTGTCTCAAAGCCATGAACGAGGAATCATCTTTTTCTTTTGATATATAATTAACAGAACTTTTACCAAAAAAATCAAGTTTGATGATTAACTACAGCAAAGTGACTCCGAAGTGAGTATGACATAATACATTAATACCAAACTTCAAGCAGAAAATTTTCAACTGGAGATGCCTTCCCTGTTGAATCAGATAAACCTAACTAGTTATTCTTGAGATGCCTAACCTATTTCATATTATATTATTTCCCACTAATTTCTCGACAGTGTCATATTCTAAAGACATACGTACTTGGGCTTCATAAACTCAGCAGCAGTTAAATGAAAATTCTTCTTCTGAAACTAGACCAACCCTCATCTTCAAATTTATCAAAAGTGAAAATTACAAACCAGACAAGTTTTCATCCATGTTGGTTTGTTGTAAGCACCACTAGCAGCCAAACAAAGTAAAATTTGTTGTTCTAACATCCAAAATCCAGAACATTACATCGACATATCAGTTGGATCTGGTTATCATTTAATCACTTACACTCCTTTATGCAATGAAATGTGGGGAAAAAATTATTTATTTTGCTTAAAAACACTAATTGAAAGCAGACAAAAACTGAATAGCTCAATAAGAAGAGCCTAAGGTTTTATGCTCGTTCTGACTGTGCTTAATTCTCCATAGTTAAGTGTGTTACATGAGTATACGATATCATAGATACAGAGTAACCTTTGAACATATGTATTATGCATACTTCAAATTGTAGCTTAAATTTCATAAACAGGATAAACGAGCAAAATGAATAAAATTCACAATTTAAAATTCACTAAGACAAATACCTTTTGCTCTACCAGTCAGAGAATCATGAAGTCTCATAGGATTTTGGCGTTCCTCCTTTTTATATTTCAACTTGATTTGATGCCGAGTGCGCCCAGGGAAAAGTTGTTGAATCATTGACAGGTCAGATCCAAATTGACTAATACCCTACAGGACATAAAAAGACAGTCATGGGCTGTGAGAACATTTGAATTAATTTCACAGGACATTCATTCATCTCTGAAGTGTATATTTGCATCCTATCCTATTCACTTTGGGGAGCAATATTAAAATTTTTCTCAGTGACACTAATTACTGAGTTGGAAAGACCACAATGACATAATTATTCTTAGTCTGTTGCATGATTGCATCATTCTTGAAGTCATGTCTCATTATGTCACGATGGCACTATTTCAAACTTTAAAAACTATTACTACACAAGTATGAAGTTTAAAAAAAATACACATTATTTTATGCACTCTAGACAATGGCTGTCCAATGATACCTGGTAAAACAATTCAGTGTCCTGCTTTGTCCACCTTGCTCTAGTTTCCTTTGTCATGAACGTTTGATAATTAAAGTAGCCAGTGTCTGCTTGAACCACTGGTGTTGAAGGATTATCATAAGCATCTCCATATATGTCAGTTTCATTGTCATTATAAGGTAAGTCCTCTGAAATGTCATCAATCCTGAAGAGGAGAATTTGTCAGAACACAGAGAGCAAAGAGCAATAAATTATGTTCCAACCTACATAGATCCTCACTACAAAAGATCAAACACAATATCAAACGTGAAAGTAAAGACAAATCACATGAGTCAAAACTAAAAATTACTCCTCTACTGTGGAGGAGGAAATGACCAATAAAGCTAATAAGAATCTTTTATAACAGTTAAACAAAAAATATATAAGTTCCATTACAGATGTGTTAGGCAGATATTGACTCTCTTCTGAAGCAGCTCTACTTAATGATTCCTCAACAGGGTAAAAAATCAGTTCCTAATTGACTCTACGATCTATACTACAGTGGCTCCGGTAAATAAATGCTCAACAGGATCAAAATTAAGTTCCTTCAGATGGAAATAACATACATGATTCAAAGCTGTACATTTTTTGGTAATTGAATTGTGATACTAATCCTACACATATCAACTGAGCAAATGAAGGCTGTTGAAAAGCAAGACACACGTACAAGGTTAAAAAGAACTAGAGAGTTGCAATTTTCAATTATATTCTGCGAGTTAAGCAGGCACTATAATTTTCTCCCAAAAGCAGGCCCTATAGTTTTGTTACCTCTCACTAGTCGGCGGTGGAGGAAGTGTTGCTGCTTCTTTCTTCTGCAATGAAAGATCATAATACATAATGAGAAATTTTTCAAGAAATGCCACATGCGGGAATTAGGGAATAAACACAAAGAGCAATTGGCGCAGATATGAGGAAGAAAAAATACATACTGCTTGACGCTCCTTATACTCTGCCAATACAATCAAATCCTTAATCGGCACCCTTTGAAGGTCAAGTTCATCTTCAGGTGCTTCAAGCAAGGATCTGTCCACTATGAAAGCAAAGAATATCATGCATGTATCTCTTAAAGTGTTTACATCAATACAGATATATAATTATTTAAAATCATGTGGGAAAAAATAAAATTACCACATCTTTTCCGTCGAGTGGCATGAGGGAACTTCTTAGGAGGCTTTTTCGTGGATTCATCAGGCTTTTGGGCTGCTGTTTTCCTCTTTCTAGTGGGTTTATCTTTTTCAGAGCCTTCTTTCTTCGTCTTTCGTGGTTTTCTCTTTTTCGAAGTCTCTTCCCCTATATGATTGCCTTCATTATTTTCAGCCCTGTTTGAGGCTAATCCGTTAAGCTCTTTATCATAAGCGAAACTATCGTCATGAAATCCACCATTTATTTCATCAAATTCAAATCCCTCTTCAATTCCTCCACATCTGGACAAGAATCCCTCATCTACTGATTTGGCGGGAGGGTCTAACTCATCATAAGATCCTTGTTCTCTGTGATTCTCTTGAATCTGGATACCAAATCAACAAAATGATAATAACATGAGAAATATTAATACAAATGTATCATAGTCAATAATTCAACACAGTAGAGACAGCATTACTACCTGCTGTGGCAAAACTTCAGGCATGAATGGCTCTATATTGTCAGTGTCCAAAGTATCAGACTGATAATAGGAAGGATCTAACGAAAAACTATCATCAAGCCTTGTATAAAATGCATCAGAAGTGGTGTCAGGTTCTCCGCCGTGAATTGAACCATTCATCGTTGTATGCGGGTAAGTTTCAGCATTGGCTAAATCTTTCTGTCTACCACCTTGTGCCTTAGGCTTAGGCAGTAATTTAACAGCTTTCTTTTCTACAAACATAATGCCACCAATGGTATAAGTGGAAGAAATAAAGAGAAAAAAAACAAATCAAATTTATTTAAAAACTATAAAGTTTGCATTTGGCATTACCAGAAGCAAGAGCACCCTCACTCATTATATCAATGTTGTCAAGACAAGAAAAATCCCCAGCTCCCTGTTTGTTTCACATAAAAGAAGGAAAAAATACATAAGACAACATCACACACATCTAAGAAAACTTGCAAAGGAGCAAAAAACACAACAGGCCAAATAATGTAATATATTCTTTACCAACTGCTCCACATCAATCTGCAAGTCTCCATCACCAGAAGCAACGGGCTCCTCATAGCATTCTGAATTTTGTAATATCTTATCTATAGACTGATGAGGAGCACTTTGAGATTTACATGATTTGAGAGCTGATGCACTAGCAAAAGAAATATTGGAAATAACTGGTTGCTCCTCTTCATTCTGGGACGCATCAAGACTAGGCGTCTCTAAAGTTCAGCAGAGTGTTCTTAGTCAGTACCAACATCCTATCACATCTTAAATACTACGTATATTTTTTGATAAAAATTTAATTCAATTACCAGCAATGCCAACTGTTGTCATAGATGGACCAGAAACAACAATTTCTGAATGCTCAATAGCGGCAGAACCTGCCACTTCCTTTTCTTTAGCTGATAAGCTCCCATCTTCGAGGGAATTTTCCAAAAATTCAGTATCTGTACAGGATGTTTTATTAGAGGAATTTGACTTCTTTTCTACTACAATTTCTGGCTGAACCAACTTATTCAAGCCCAAATCTTTTGGAACTAATGGTACAGACGGCTCCTTGGTTGCTTTAACAGCAGGAGCAGCAACTTTTTTTGGTCGAGGTTTGGCCTTAGGCTGAAACCTTCCAGCAGCTGGAGCTGCAAAAGAACAAAGTACAGTTTATCATTTTTCAATCCCTTGACTTCCACGATACATTGTAAGAACAAAAGTAAGGGTGTAACAAGTACACGTCCATTAAACATCGGTTATTGAATTACCTTTGGTTACCGTGGGTTCCGAAAAGGGATCATCCAGAAAATCCATGATCAAAGCCTCACAGGACCACAAACCTAGAAAATTAATGAAACTTAGAAATATCATAAAACAGTGCCAAAATTTCAAAACCAGCATATAAACTCACAATAAAAATCAAAATGAAATCACAAACAACATTTAAGTTGTAACTAAAACCTTCTACAGTAAACAAATACGAGTAACTAATACTATAGCCCAAGGAGTCAATTACCTCAACATAGTATGATATAACTGCAAATATCGAAAAATTGATCTTCAACGTCCTATTTTTAAAAACAAATTCATCAATCAAAACAAATGCACCTAAAACTGGCAAGGCAAAAGTGATAATTGGATCATCATAATAATACATTAAACAGTAACACAATTGGCAAAATCAAACTAATTTCATTTCACCAACATAAAACCCAACTAGTGGCGGATGCGTCATTCATACTTACTGGGTTTGAACTTATTAAGGAACGTACTCGGATATAAAAGTCTGATTTTGGAGCTGGAAATTTGACAATGGGGGGACAATTTCGATAATTCAATGCGGCATATTTAAAACGGGTAAGCAATTCGGATAGTTCAAAATCTCCCACTTCTTTCAATAATTCGGGCACATACTTGAATTGTTAAATACTTCGTACTAAAATATTGGAAATTGAGAAGGCATTTTAAGAGTTACGGTTTGGATACTTGACTCTCCCCATTCACCTTCTTCCTAAACGGTTTATTACTAGTACGAAGTACTTGACTACGTAAAAATGTACAATAGTTCAATGTTTCACAATTAGCAAACCAATCCAAAAAATAATTACTAACAATTCAATTCAATTCACGTTAATCATATATATAATCAACTTAATTCACATTAATCAGGAACCTCAAAATTCACCATCTCCTCGTCCTCGCAATTAACCATTCAATTCACAATATAGGTCCTTAACTTTATCCTTTCTCATATTCTTTCTCAATTCACAGACTAATAAATCTAATTCAAAAACATTCCGAATTAATGAATTCGTAAACTAATTATTCATTAATTTTTGTAAACTAGGGTTTTTAAAAATATCAAAAATAATTCACGAACTTACTTCGCAAGAGTACTCGATGATTGCAGCACTAAATACGGGAAGAAATGCCCCTAAGATATATAAAAAATGGGGGAACAATCGTATAAATGTCAAAATAATTATAAAGATAGCAACATTTAGAATTACATAAACTAAGTATCTAAAAATTGAACTAACAAACTAAATTAACTATTCAATTCAATTAAAACTATAAAATTAAAGGTTCAATTTAACTACTCAAGTATTCAAAACTACTCAAATTCGTCCCAAAAAAACACGATTTAACAATGTCCAAAAAGGCAAAACTAAATTAACAAATCATCAATAACCCTGGATTTTTAACAAGTAATTGAAGAAATTAGGGTTTACTTCAATTGAAATTGAATGATTTTAATCAAACAAAATAATCAACTAACAAAACAATTATTCAATTCGTTAAACAAACAAAACCTTTTCAATTCAACATATACTAACCAATTCAAGTAATTCGGATCCCCGAGTCCGTATTTGATTGGTCGATTCGAATGATTTCAAGCAAGTTGAAATCTGATAGCAGTCGACAGTTGAAGGATAGAGAAAGAGGGGAAAGTGGCGGGAGTTTAGCTAAAGGGAAAAGATATGGTTAAGTTAGGGCTTTTTAAAATACAACAATTTCATTTTTTAAGGCAGTTAGTAAATAAGGTTTTTGGTATTGGATTGATGGTTAATGTTGCGACACTAATGATAAAACTGAATGAGATGCAAAGTTCGATCCTTAATACGAGGGTTTGGTTTTTTTTTTTTTTTAGCTTTGTCCGATAGTAAACTATTTAAGGTTCAATTAACATGTTTCTTTTTCTAGGTTTAGGGTTCGAGTTGCTTTTTTTTGGATAGTTCGTCGCATATTGTTTGTCGTTGAAGATTTACAGTATCGTTGTTTTAGGTTGTCCTAACGTTTTCGATGGTGGTCAATTGTTCATGAGTCTTGGGTTGGTTTGTTTCATTGATGACGGTGATGGTGGTGGTTTGAGTCGTAGGTTTGAAGGGGTTGGTCTTTGGAGTTGGTGCATAGTTAGCTAATTACTACAACCAATTATTACAAAAAAAGAAAAAAAAATTAACTCGGTCTAAATTTAGTGAACAATTTAGGGGAACATCAAAACTTGATATCCGGTTTTTGGCTCGGCGAGTAAAGACTAGATAGCAGTTGTACTGGATCCGGCATCGGATCCCAAAATAACTACTCACCTATTACTACTATGCTAAAATCAGGTATTAAAAGCTCTAAAAAGTAAAGAATGATAGCTCTTTTTTCTTGCTTGGAAATGGAGGTGTCTAATACATGAATCATTCTATGGCGCTCAATTTACACGCTTCTAGCTATTGCGCTTCTTTAAAGCACTTTTTGCTCATTTGGATCGCAATCCTTTTATAAGAATTGAACTCACGAACTTTGACCTATGAGACTCATAATTTACCAACTAAGATATATGTTATTATTGTTTATTTTTCCACAATAAATTATGATATCATAGATAACCTAAAAGGGAATAAATATTTTAAATAAAATTAAAAAGACCGTTTCATGTTCATTTTTATGTCTTTAATATCAAAATGGTGGAGATGCATGAAATGGTGCTCGTTAAGAGATTTAACCAAGACCAACATTTAGGCCTTATTCTCCTCAACTTATTTTTGCTGATCTGAACTTATTTTTGCTGAACTGAACTTATTTTTGTTGAACTGAACTTATTAATGCTGAAACTATTAACAAGTTATTAAGGATTGAAAATGATTTTTGCTGAACTGAACTTATTTTTGCTGATATGAACTTATTTTTGCTAAACTGAACTTATTTTTGCTGAAAATAAGTAAAAATAAGACGAGGAGAACAGGGCCTTAGCCTATCATAGCAAATGGTGGAGATGCATGTTGCCTTACCTAGTGTTTATGTGATTATAATGAATATATATATAATTTGTTATGATTATTTTGTATTCATTTTATCCCTTTAATATCATAATTGGACTTTTTTTATCCATTAAATTTCTTTTTCAATCATATGTTCACGTATAAAACATATATTCAATCTTTTTTATCAACAAGTATATTAAACACACATTATATTCTCAGATAATGATAAGGGAATTGCTAAAAAATATTATGAAGTATATAAATTCATTATATATATGAAGCCAACTATCACCAATATATACTATATAATTCTTTAAAACTTTTTAGATCAAATTCATTATAGTCTTGTTATCAATGAAAACAAGGTTATAAATTAGTACCCTCAAAATTTTTAGATCAATATATGATACACTACTCATCATTTTTTTAACTTATATGTAACATACAAAGTATAGAGTATAGACTAATATATGATACATTACTTATCCTTTTTTTAACTTATATGTAACATACAAGGTATTTTATGATTACCCCTCTTAATTAGGTTCATGCACCACAACTAAAAGTTGCTTAATGAGCCTTTAATTATGCGGAGTATCATAAATCATCGATCATCTTTGACTGGCATCATCAAAACTTTAAACTTTGTTTGGGCAATGCTGTTGGCTAATTAAATCTCCCTTTTAAGTTTTAATTAAGCTAGTACAAATAATTGTATTACATGGTTTAGTTATTAAGACCACTAAAGAGTTAGATAAAAATGTATATTAATTAAATTAAATTACAATACAACTGTTAAAAGAAGGAAAAGTTGATGTTTTATTGAAGATTTGTTAGTAAGTTAGCTCAGTTCATCAATATAAGTGCAGTTCAACAAAAATGAATTTCAATCCTTGATAAAATATTAATGATTCTAGAGCTTAATACACCATTATATGTTTCTTTCAATGCACCATGCTTTCTCTAGTTGACCTTTGTTAAAGTAAAATTTAATTCCTTACAAAATTGTTTATAATTGAAGTTAATGAAAATTAAAGTGATTTACATCTATAGTGGTTAAAATAATTCACAACTTGAAACTATTATTCCGTACATATTTTCTCTTCTCACTGTCCTTCAATTTAAGTCAACGTCCTATTTTTAAAAACACAAAATTAAGATTTACCTAACACTAAAACTATAACTACGTATATATTCACAAAACAATAATCCAAGGATTATATATTTTGTGGAAACAATAAGAGGGCTGACTAGTAAATCACTATGATATGCAATATTTTGCATATCACAATGACATTTTGAGGTAATATGTTAGAGATTCAGGGGCAAAGTCGTCTTTTTATATGCACTTTAAGGGGTAGTGTAGTAATAAAGTTTTCTACTTATTTACGAAAATGCCATATGATTTGCTTTATTAGATATTATCCAAACAATCATGAGGATTCAAATCTTGAATCTGATCTTCAAGCCATAACCACCACAAATATCATATCTCATCCATATATTCTAAATAGAAAGGCCTACAAATCTTCAATCTTTCTATATGGTGGTTGCTTGTATGTATTTAATTTCACCACAAATATAATTTGATTACAGAAATAAATTAAATGAAAGAAAAAACGTATGTACGCTGCATGGTGGGTTGTTAGGTACTTTACTACTTTATAGGCAGTCCTCATATAGGCATATGCAATAATGCTTATAACTTGCAAGAGCATATAACATTATAATAGAACCACCTTATCAAAGCATTATCATTCTTTACTTAAAAAACATTATCAATTAACAAATATAAAACTTGTTTTGGTCAAATTATTTTTGCTTATTTGAATTTCTTTTTCTTTTTCCGATTACTTTAGCTTTATTTGAACTTTTTGTTTTCCCTTTTCTAATGTTTTTTTTAATCTGTAAACAAGATTTAATAAATTGAATAAAACAGATCTATTTTTATTTTCTTTATTTAACAAATATATTTCATAAGTCAAAATTACATATGGAACATCATACAAATATCAAAAGAATGGATGTAGCAACACCTTTTGACTTTTAAAATGTACTGCAGAATTTATATTTTTATACTATGTGCTACTTTATATTCTACTTTTTGGAAGGAAAAAAAAAATCAATGTAGGATGGATTGTTGAGTTATTGAATTATTGGTGTGGGGACTTAAAAAATACGAGAAAATATGATAATATGAAGGTTATTTTGACCACAAAAACAACATTAAAGCAAAAAGCATCACCGCCCAAACTAACTGAATTGTCTTGATGCAAGGACAAATGAAACCGCACAGTTTGTTTACTATCGAGCGAACTACCAAGTTGTTCGGCCATTGCCTCGGTTCATTGGATGAAATATGTAATGGCTATTTTAAGATTTTTTTTTTTAAGGTAAATCTCTCTATAAGCAATATTATAAATTAAGTTGTAAGTTATAATGTTAATATCATGGATTTAAAACTTTTCATCACGAATATCTGCTCTGCATGTGATTAAAGACATTCCATCTAACTTTTTTTATATGTTACATTGAGGAAACTGAACTATCCACATTATAATTTTGAATCACTTTGATGTTTAATGCGTAATATAAATAAAACATAGTCATATGAGATTTTTTTTTTTTTATTTGTCTGGGATGTATAGTTTCCAAAAAAAATAATGTTTATAATTTTTTACTGTAGTTATACCAAACTCGACATAATAATATTATAAATTGTGTATAAGGAGACGTGAAAAGTGAACGTAGCAACAAAAAAAAAAAAGGCAGAGTAAATATTAGTGAATGAAGATGTACAACCATAGTAGTGATCAAGACCTTATCCATTTTTCCAAAGGAAATGGAGAATTTATTTTATAAATTAACGGTATTTGATGCATGAATGAAAATGACAAGGAGTTTGTGTGGATTTTTTTGGTGTTTGTGTGTTAGCTTATGTGTCAAAATCTTAAAGTAAAAAATGGAGAAAATAAATAGAGAGATCTTCAAAATCTTAAAGTAAAAAATGGAGGCAATAAAGGGAGATCCTAACACGTAGTGCTACCTCAATTTCAAATTATTTACAACAATTAAATTTTTTTCTCTCCATTTTATATTAAACATTGCAAATAATTTAAACCGAATGTAAAACATAATAAAGAGAAAAAAAAAATCACTTTCTTTTGAATTAATTTAAGGTCAAGCCTTTGCGCAAGAGAACGAGGCCCATGTACTGTTGGGGCCTGTTTGACTTCTAAGAAAAATATTTTTTTTACAAATTGTAGGTTCCATTTTGGCTTCCTTCATCTTGAAGTTTACTTGTTTGCACTACAACTCCATTTCTCTGTTTCTGCAAGAAGTTGGATGAATTTTTATTTCAAATTACTCAAATTGCTGGCTTAGATCAATTAATTGAGCAACAATTCAAAATTTTCATAAGTGATGCATAAGGTTGAAAATGATTGGTAACAAATTTTAGCCAAATTTAGGCGAGTAGCGCCATTAGTCTCCAAACTCTTATATCTAATACCAGTACCAAAACGAATAAAGAGTTTTTAACTATTTACCTAAACGTAAATTGCCTAACGCTTATTCTAAGCCTTCACGTCTTTTATCTTTTAACAAATTAACACTTATAAACCTTTTGATTGTTACTAAATTGTTCAGTTGTTCAACACTCAATTACTTTCTTCGCTGCCTTTCTTTTTCTTCAAACTAATGATATTCAATAAGGTAGCAACCATAAGAAATATAACCACAAGCACCTTAATTATTCCAAAGTTGAAAAAAAAAAAAAAAGGAACATTGTAATTCTCCCAATCAAACCAAAGAAGTGCTCCTTTATTTTAGCTACTTTCACACATGAACAAGACCTTATTGTTGCAAGATACTAAAACAAGGACAAGAAAGGTTGCTCAAACCTTTGTCACAAATGTGTTTCCAATTAGTACAACTTACTTTCATTAAAGCTAAAAAATAATAATAAAAATTAAATTTTAAAAATTTGGGAGGTGTAGGTGTCAAGCTGTGTATGGATACTGCCTACTTGTTAGGCTTAGTTGTCAAGGGGGCCCCGCCAATTAAAGCAAAGAGGGGACTTATGATATTTTTGAACCAATAACGCAATTGATGCACCTCACCTTTGGACTTAATTTTGTCAAGGGCCAATCATTCCTTTCTAATCGAGTCAAATTTTTAATTAAGGTTTTCTCTTTCATCAATCATGATACTAACTCTTTAATGGTGTGAATTATGCATTTAAGAATATGATTTGTACCTTTTGTTCATTCAATTATAGTAGGTGATGATGATTTATGTTATTTAATCAATTTAGCTACTATTTAGATCGTGTTCTTTGATAAAGAATGATGAATTTCATTAATCAATAACCATACGACATCTACATCGAGTACATAAATAAAAAAAAGACCGTTTTTTGAACTTATTATCGATTTAGTAAGTTTAAGTTCCATTTATTTTAGTGATTTACATGTATGTATTTGGTATTCATTTCATTATATTTTAGTTCAGTTTAATTCATCTTTAAAAAAATATATAAGCTCAATCACTTAGCTTAGTAGATGCCCTTACTATAAGTACCAACGTTGAGGGTTAAGACTCCAAAGAAGTAAACACAATATTTTCAATGAATTTCATTAACCTAATCAAAAGCTCGTGCTATAATAACAAATGTAACAAGCACATAAGTAAAACAACAATACATTATTGATTTTTTTTTTTTTTCAAAATTTTCTCTTTATATTAATAAATCCACAATAATTTCAATGCCATGGAGTCAATGCAGCAAGTCTCGAACAAGCTAGCTCTTCCTTATATAGCAATAACAGCATATCATCAAATAAAAGATGACAAAAGTCATGGACCCATGGGCTCGTTTGACACATTTCAGACAACCTTATTGATATCACTATGCTCTACTTATTTCTCCAAAAAAAACAAAAATTTAAAACCTATGAAAATAAAATAAAATGACATAAGTAGGGAAAAGTTTAAGTAAATTAAAGAAATAATTGGAGTTATAATTGAAATTAAGTACTTATATGAACAAGTTGGTTGTTACATGCCATTGAAGGAAATCTTTTGCATTAATGTAGCATAAGTTGTACACATATCATATTAATCATATGCTTCGTAGAAGTTTAATCCAACTACCAAAGTCAGCATTCAAGTGCACAAGCTAACCTAGTAACCTTCTTTTGTCGTTTGATCATTTTCATCAACCACTATATGTCTATATGATAAACCTAAGCTACAATGTAAGGAAAAAAAAATTCATACACCTTATGTAAGCTGTAATTCACCTAGCCAATATGTGTAAATAAAAATTGCATTTGATTATCGACTTATGCTTTGTAATAGATTTTTTTGTATGTGGGAGTGACGGTTGCAAGCCAAAATGTTTGTGTAAATTTCAATTCAACAATCACATTGTGTTTTATTGTGTATAAATTGTATCATGTCATATTAAAAAACTTAAAAGTGCATATATTATGTCACACTTGTTATGCTTGTGCCAGATTTCTTTTAGTCGAATGAGTTTCACTTTAAGTTTGATTGATCCAATATGATCTTTAACTATGACATTTATTATTTGACATTCGAAATAAAAGTATGCATAAAAAGTAGTATTAGAAGAGAAAGCAAATAAGATATATATCATATCTTTTGACATTATGACACTTAAAACACCACTTCGATCACGAAACAACGATCATTATTTCGATCTCAAATACAAATTCAAAAGATAATGCAATAAAATCATTTTAAATCTAGTGATCGAAGGCATGTCACTACTTACAAAAACAATAGATACTAGAGAGAGATCATTCTCCATAGAACAATTCCATTAAATAAGGAGATAAATATATCATCGGATAAGTGTTAATGCACGACCAATTTTATTCAATGCATTTTTTCTATACTCGTATATGCTTGCATTGTAAGTACCATTTGACCATATATGTGAAGTGTCAAAAACATAAAAATAACTTTGATGATAAAGTGATACGTTGCAAGGCACCACAAAATTATATACTCGTACCCTAAATATCCTCGCACCTTGGGAATGGGGATGATAGACATGCAGGTTTTACGTACCACTCAAATTACTAATTAGCTAATGGTGATGAAAACCAAAAAGTAGCAACTTGTTTTCACATTATTAAATTTGAGTTTCAGCTATTAATAATCCTTAGTTTTGAGCTATGCCACGAGTAACACAAACACATAAACAATGTTAAAATCTTTAAATTGGGTCACACAGTAACACCATTATATTGAAGATAGTAATAATATTAACTATTTGTCTTCATCGTATAAGCCTGGCAAAATATTTGACTCTGAATTTTGAGCTTTTATTTTTAGCTTCTGTCAACTTCAAACATATTTGTTGTTCATGAAAGAACCACTATGTGCCAATTTAGCGTGGTCACAATCACCATTTTTTTATTAGCTGTTAGGTAATGGCAATTTCCAGTTGTTTCCAACCATTGATCTTTTTATATATTTATTTATTTTTAATATATTTTTTTTTATCGTACAGTAATATTTCAATTTCAATTCAATAAGGTTGTTTGTTCATTATATGATGTTTTGGATAAAAGCCATTTATTAAGTAAGAAAATGTAACTAGAAGAAACTACTACATGCTTAAAGAGTATTTTAAATGATTCAAATCTAAACAAAGGCTCTTTTAGAAGGTTCTCCAATATCATATCATCAACCAATTGTATCTAGACATGAGGATTTGCAAACTTTAAACTGTTGAAGCTGAAAAACTCTAATCAATAGTCTTGAATCTCATGAATCATCTAGTTTAATCTTTACTAAAGGGGATTTGAGATTTTATTTGATAAAAATTTAAACAGAATAAGCTGGCACATTGAGTGGTAATTGTTTTGTTTAGGCTGAAAAAAGAGAGGCATAAACCTAGCTAATTATGGCATGTCGACTATAGAGGTGTCTTTGATTTGAGGTACGGCACAACCTAGCACAAAAGTAAAGTATTATGAAGATGTGTGTTGGGCCATTTTAGGGCACAATTTTAATTTACAAAGCATGGTACAACACAATAACCAAAATAAAATTCATCGTTATCATTTTTTTATTTAGCCTAGTCACACAAGCATATCATGACTACACACGAGTACATGACATGAAAAATATGTAATCACAATGTTGCCACTAGGCCGTGAAACACTTTATCTAGCCTTGCATACATGTGAGCTTGACACGAAGTATGAACAACCTAAAACCTTTCAGATAGATGATTGCATTTGTTTGTTGGGATTTCTTAAATAAATAATACGTACTATACTAGTATAAGCAAAGGATTTTAAGTTTGAAATGATGTCATTTGACCATAGCAAATCTAATTTCCCTTCGTATTGGTACCAAGAAAGCTAGGTATCAATATCAAATTATCAATATTCAATAGTATAGTATAAATATTGCCCAAAAATGCTCGAGTTAAAATACTAGTACAACACCACCGCAAAGAGTCATATCATTTGAATTCGATGCCAGATGGTGCAAGTAGATACCTTCAAATCTTCAATGCTATCAAAAAAAACTGTTGCTAACGTTGTTTCAAGAGCTTGCGATAAACACCGAGCTAGAATACAAATTGAAACAAATAAAATATAATTTCAAATAATAATAGTATAATTTCTCATAAATGCTTCTACTAGTGAAAATCAATAGAAAATACCGAGTAAAGAAGATAACTACACAATCAAAATGGTATTCCACATTTTGAAAGTTAGATAATTGGTAACTGACAATAAATCAAATCAACAGAAATTTGATTTTTACTCGAGGTGAAAGTACAAATTCAAAGAACAAATTTTTCATGGAGCCCACCTTACAACAAAGAATTTTTTTTTTTTCAAAAAATAAAAATGTTATACTCACTTCCAAAGTTGGAGCATTAGACCTACCAATCTACCATATACTGCATAGTTGAGAGTCAGGGATAGCTCAAGTAGCTAAGACTTCTCTCCCGATTCCAATATATACCGGAATTGATTTTCATTAATTACTCTTGTGGCTCTCAACACTCAAAAAATATACTACATATATAAAAGTTTCACCAATCCAAGTCAAAAATGAAACGGAAATTTTGTGAAATAAATGGACAATAGCAAGTAAAGTTACCATAACTCTTACGGTAATTCCATAACTTACATGACAATTACTCAACGACAAAATCTCGCAAGCAATACATGAAGGTAAATCAAAGTAATGGTTAGTGGTGGGTGAATAAAAAAATATTTCTAGAAAAGGGGATGCTTAAAAATGATACAGCAGCCAAAATAAACAAATGATTTTCAACTAAACACACTTTAATGCCGCACCAAACAGATGGTTTACTTCCAGATTCTTCCTCAAGCGTGTTAAAATATCTTACCTTTTACAGCAGATAAATAACTGAATACTGAATCTTTTACTAGCAGTAAAAATAAAGTAAAGCACCCAGTGCACCACACTACTACTACTACTTCACTGAAAAAGATGTCAAAGCAAACACCAAAAAAAGAATGGTTAGCAGAAAACAGAAATCCAACTACAGTACTTAAAATAGAATACTCCAAATTAACCACAAACTCCATTTTGTAATGGAATCAAAGCTTCACCGTTCTTTTCAACTTACAGATCAAAATCGACTAACCTAATATGGAGTATCATATCTTAGCTCTAGTATAAGGCCGTTGCGTGTCCGATTAACAGTAACCTAAAAACAGTTTAAACCAAAAATCGAACTTGTAGTCGTAACATCAAAGGGTAATGGAGGTAAGTGTAATGTTGACGCTGTATCTGTTAATGTAATGCATACAACAAACAACAAAGAGGAGTATAGTAACATTCTTTTTTACCAAATTAACTACAGTATATTGAAGTTTAAACTCTTAATAACTACAAATTGCCAAAGCCAAAGTTCCCACAGCTGGGAAAATATTGGACGGTCCAGAAAATCTCACCAGCAGCCTCACATGTCCCTATCATCTTTTGTATCACAACAAGTACCAAATTTAATTATACTTTTCTTCTACACATTGAGAGATTCCCTAACACAAAGTTTTCCTCTTTACAAGAACAAAAATAAAAATTAGAAAAAAAAATCTAAACTTATTTACTTATTACTCTGTTTCTTTTCTCTGTTTAACCCACTAGTCCATTTCCCTCTGATTTTGATTTATTTTTCTTTTTATTTCTTTACTTTTTTTTTTTTTATATTTCTTTATTTCATCATCTCAACTTTTCTTCATCTTTTTGGTTCTATAAGTTCTCCCCCAAACACCTCCTTCTTCCCCCCTTCTCTTCTTCTTCTTCCTTCTTCTCTCTTATTTCTAGTATTTTCTGCAAAATTTAAGTTCTAATTCTTTGAAGTAAGTATTCAAACCAAAGCTTCCATCTTTTTTGTTTGTTTTTCTTCCAAAAATAGTGAAGATAAGGGGTATTTTAAAATCAAAGTCAAAAATAAACCTTGATGCATAATCTCTGGGTTTTAATGTTTGAGATTCATGTCTCCAATTCTGAGTGAATTGTATCTTTCTGGGTTGATGATAAATTCCACATATAGGCGCAGGACTCATCTTGTTCAATCCTTCTCTGTTGTTTTCCTTTACTGGTTTTACTACATCTCGTAATTATAAACCCCCCATTTTAAACCCATCTTAAATTAGATTCTAATAACTACTATAATCTTCATACAACAAAAGATAAATATATACCAAATATAGTCCAATAAAAATCCCCTGTTTTTATTTTTTCTTAAGTTAAGGTAATTGAGTCCTACAATTAGAAAGTTTTATTTACTTAAATTCTCTCCTAAATAATAAAAAAAAAAAAAATGGCTTCACCTGGGGGTGTTACATCATCTGGGACATCATCACTACAACAAAACTCAAGCTCAGAGGAGGATATGCAGATGCAGGTTATGGATGAGAGGAAAAGGAAAAGGATGCAGTCGAACCGCGAATCAGCGAGGAGGTCAAGGATGAGGAAACAGAAACATTTGGATGATCTAATGGCTCAAGTTTCTAATGTGAGGAAAACCAACAACCAACTTTTGAACAACATTAACATCACCAATCAACAGTTTGTCAAAGTTGAAGCAGAAAACTCTGTTCTTAGAGCTCAAATGTCAGAACTCAGTAGCAGGTTACAGTCACTAAATGAGATTATTAATGCACTTAATTCCTGCACTACTAATAACAACAGTCACCAAACGTTGGGAGTTTATGGAGGTGATGATACAGGAGAAGGGGTTTTTCCAATTATTCCAGAGCCTTTTACAAGTGATAGCTTTATGATGAATCCATGGAATTCTGCTACTTATTTGAATCAACCTATCATGGCTTCACCTGACATGTTCCAGTATTAATGGACATGTTAATTATTATTAGGAGAGGGAAAAAAAAATTGGGAGGTAATTTTTTTTACTTTTACTTTTACTTTTACTTTTGAGGGTCTTAATAGGGGATATTAATCCTTCTAATTTTCTGTTTTTGGGTATCTTAGGGGGGAAGGGGTTAATTATCCAATAAGTAGCATGTAACTACAGGGGAAAGGGGTAAATGATTGTTATTGTTGTCTTTATGTAAATGAATTAATGAATTATGCAAGTTAATTGTCTTAATTGTAGTAATTATGTGTGTAGTCTTTTGCATGTTCTATCTTCAATTATTTGGAAAAGCTTGATGAGGTTCTTATTTGTCTTCTTTTGCTATCATTGCTAAGAAAATCTCAGGAGAAAATTGTCTACCTAAAGTTTTCCACTTATTATGGTTGGAAACCATCATTTTCCCTAAATTAAAGCAGGTAGGACAGAACTTGAATCAATCATAACTAATTAGCCATTATAAGAGTTCTCTAAATATATAGTCTTTTAGTGATCTCTAGAGCGTGTGCACTAAATCGCCAATAAATTAGCACTTGGATAATCAATATTGGACCGAAATCATACACAAGCGCAATTATACTCTGTTTCGTCCAACTTAGTTCAAACAAATTAGCTTAGGTAGAAAAGCAAGTTTAAATAAGCCAAAATAAGTAGTTGAATGAAACACACCTTAAAAAGTAAGGTATAGATTATGCTTCTATCAAATTTGAGTAAAAACATACTAGTATACTGCACTTTAAGCCTTTAACAAGTATTAAATAAAGTCATTTCTACAAAAAGACAACAATTAGCAAATGATTAAATCACTTAGGTGCTGTTAAAGCACAGAGTTACAGAACAGAAATCAATCAGCAAATCATGCAAAATGTGAAGGTGGTCCTATGCTATTATGACCAAGCAATTCTCAGATTTAAGGAATGAAATACAAAGGTCTGATGTTGACTCCTACACATCAACTATAAGGAGAAATGCATCTTTCAGGTGCCAAGTAAAAGGTACTTCCAATTCATCCTTCACAAAGTAAAACTATGATTGGATTAAGATTTTTAAGTCCGACCTAAAAATTAACCCACCCATAATGAAGACAGATGACTTCATCTTACAGTACTAATATTGGCAACAACAGCCACCAAAGAACTAATCGCGCTGTTGATAGGGTGTGGAGAAGTCGAGAGCAATACGACTCCACCACTACAGGCATGATTGACGACCTCCCTCAAAATCTAGAAAAAAATTCAAAGACTAGGAAATAAAAAAATACTCTCTTTGATAGTGATACCAATATGGGCAATATCATGGCGTTTTGTCTATTTACTTCTACACAATTCCATCCTTTTTTGACATCTTAAAAAGGAAGGAAAAAAAAAAAACAAAAAAAAACAGGTGTATTGTCTTTCCTTTCCAACCCTTCTTTTTCTAAACTGTTCTGAGAGCATTACTGCGTTCTTGCAAATCTAGTATCCTCTAGGATATGAATGTAAACTATGGTGAGTGACAGAAAATCTACAGAACACCAAAATTTGAATTCACAGTCATACATAAATGTCAACACTCAAAACCTATCATCAGGTCTTCCTAAGAGACTATCAAACATAACAGTTAATGCTCCAAAGGGTGTTTTTGCTCATTTGATGAGAAAAATAAATCACCTCTTGGCAGTACCTAGCTGAGCACAATCGATATTGTATGTTCCAATTACATCCCGTTCTGAATCAACAATGATAAAGCTACTCATACTGTTTCTAATTACATACATTTTTCTCTTGTAACTAGATTCAAGTTAGCTAATCCTAGCAAGAGTAATAGTACATGTTGTCCTTTAGAATCTAATGCATCAAAGATGTTCTTCCTTTACTTATCTATAAATGCAATTTAGCACATCAAATTTGATGAGGAGAGAATTATTGGTACTACTTCCAAATAGGGAAGCGTTGGTATAGAACAAATGTACAGAGTACAGCATCATATAGTTCAATGCTTCAAATCAGATCAAAAGTTCAGACCAACCATTGGATCCAATGACCCATTGACCCATACATATAAGTGATAAACTGAAGTAGCTTAGCATAGGATTCATTTTTACTTCATTTCTTCACCATTAATCAACAACAACACATGCCAACCAAAGTTACAAAGGTTAACTGATATGCTGTTTACAGAAATGTCCTAGAAAAATAGAGTCAGGCACAAGAAAAGGCAACATAAAAGTAAAAGAGAAACTTTCTTGCCAATTTTACATAAAAAAAACATACAAGAATATAATCATACGCAAGTATATTATTGCTTGGCAATCAATTTCAGAAAAAAAAAAAAAACAAAATAAAGCTACCACATCGAAGGAAGTGAAGATCAGTTTAAAAAAGGGAAATCAAAGATCTAATGAAATTTAAAACAAAAGGTCACAATAAAAGTTTCAAGGAGCGGTGGGAAGAGAATGGAACCATTGAAAGAGTCCCCACGTGCAAAGGGGAACCAAGTTTTCAGAGAGCTAATTCTGTAAACTCAAGATTCTATGATTCATTCCAATTCTTAAGACTAATATAACAAGGGTTATGTCCTATTAAGTTTATTGACTAATTAAAATACTAATTAGATTTGTGATACATTATGGTCTTGAAGAATAAAACCTGTCACCTTTTTCGATTAAGTTCTTTTTAAAATCAGTCTTTAACTGTTCTAACCAATTATTTTGACATATATTTAATCTCCTAAGACTGCCAGCACATGGATTAACGGTTGGTCGGTGTTGAATAATTATATATGTCAAGTATATTATTTTCTTGGTATCCTTCAGTATTTTACATTGACCCTAACTTATTTTACATTCTCTAATCTCCATATAACCTTTAACCTCATAACCACTGATATTTTTCTATACTCCTTTTCATTAGTTGCTACTTGCTACATTTCTATTCTTATCTGGATTTGAGAAAAGAAAATGTACAAACTTTGACATTCAAAAAATAAACGCAGCAAGTACTAGCGGTTTCTCGCTCATGGACAGAGTATTTGTAAATCATACCATAGTTATTGTTTGAAATCACAAAATACACACTATTGCTAATAAACAAATGGAGTTTTCCTAAATTTAGAAGGGAAACTTTAAAGGCACCTATCAAACGTATCTAGATGAATTCATGAAACTATAGGGCTTATGAAAGAGTCTTCCAAGGAAGCAAATAGAAAGAGAAAAAAAAAAAAAAAAAAAAAATTCCTATAAACTTCTGGAGAGGAA
>PYUH01000052.1:683681-721773 GCA_016808085.1 Suaeda aralocaspica
AAAAAAAAAAAAAAAAAAACTTCCTATAAACTTCTGGTGAGGAAAAAGCCAAAGAGAATCATTTATAGTGCCCAACTTGATTTAATGGAAAACAAAAGGAGAGTTAATATATGATGGATGAAGAAAAAATTGAGGTATGATTTCACATAAAATGGCAGCAACTATTGTACCATTTAATTCAAATAGAGATATCCAATAAAACACAATAATGAAAGTTAAAAGATCTCAAATCAGCCACAACCCCACTTGATCAAGATTTCTATCATTTTCTTCCTACAGAAATCACCAATATTTGCAATCAAACAAAAAAAAATCCTATTTAGTCACAATCTAAATTTATATAAAAATCAGTTCCGCAGGCAATTATGAAACTCCCTTTCTTGAATATCTTTTTTCTATTGTACCATGTAAGGTAGTCAATGATCACAACTCAAAGTGTCAATGATATAATGAACCGGATTTGAAAAAACAAGGGGGGGAAAAAAAATAGCCGCCCACCTCTGCCTTTCTTCAAGGCAAATTATTAGGCATAATTCGGAATATATGCTTAGGGTGCATTATTTTCAACTTATTTAGCCTAATTGTTTATGAAGAAGTGATAAAGCTTCAAATAATTTCAATGAGTTATAGTTAGAAGTCAGATTTAATCAAATCAAACACATCTATAATGGTGGGAAAATAATGTAAACATAGAGGTGAAAAGCTCCCCATCCCAGTTACTCATGGAATTGTAGCTAGTTCATTTTGCCATGCGCCCATGCCCAAAACCAAAAAAAATAAAAATACTAGACCTTGCTAAGAGAATACAATTATGTACGTTACAAGTAAGCATCATTAAGAGTCATAAGAGTTTAATTTATGTCATGAGAGTTGAGATGTGATACAATTCAATCTCTTCACTTCAGCTATCACTTATCTACAATACTTCAACAAATCTTAGAGTCTAAGCTAGGAATTATAATCTCTAACCCTATACAATGGTCATTCAATCAAGTACAAGGTCAACTTGTCACTGCTCAGAAACAAGATTAAGCTCAATATATTCAGTCCTGTGTTTACTAGAGTAACATCAGCAATCAAGTACTCAAAAAGGTGAAACGCCGCCTATAAGCAGTTACAAAAATACCCCAACATCATAAGATTTCAAATAATCTGAATGATAACTATTCCAATAGTTCAATCTATAATACCAAAAGTCTAACTAATACCAAAATTTCTATGAAAACTCAATCTCATACACACACTAGACGATTTTACACCAACGCCAGTACACCACATTGTAGAACATCAAGACTACAGCAATAGAAAAAAGAATTTTTGTAGCACAGACGTCTGTACACACACTCCCGGTTGGTTTTATTTAAAGAACCGATCTTGCTGTAAGGACGGTACAAACTTGAAGACACAAGGAGATTGTTTCAATTAGATGGTGATAAGCCACTTGTATACGCAAAAGCGCTTACAGTAGCATTCTCCAACATGCAAAAGCAAAGACACAAAAGCTACGCAAGTATCTAGACAGTGCATGACTTGGATTATTACGACTGCATTTTCATTACACAAAAACAATGCCTATAACAAGGGTGAGATGCAAACAAATCCTAATTAGCAGACAAACAAGAAAACAATAATCAAGGTCCTTCGGTAATTACTATGGTTGGCTTCTCTTTTACAAGAGTGGTTACTACAGTGTTAGCAATTTCATTACACTAATACAGTCTTTATTATAAGGGTAAGAAACTTTAATTATAAGTAGGCCAAACAAGTATTAATAAGCATTTAGGTATACATCAGCCAAACAGGGAACTGAAAATCACATTTCAAGTAACATTACAGAATGCAAGCATTATGAGGGGAAAACAACAGTAAGGTTAAGGCATTGGTGATAAGTGGAAAGAAAATAACAGAAGTATCTTTTCTTCTTTTTAACTTTTCTACATGGGTATTCACCATCAAATAAGTGGAACTACTATATAGGTATACCGAACTTTACTTTTATATTGTACATACTTTAAAAGAAGGGATGATAAGGCTGATGAAATCTCACATCATCATTTTCTTTACTCTTTTGAATAAGTGGTAAATAAATAGAAGCAAAACAAGAAATCAGGAAATAGTTCAGATAGTTAAGAATGATTAGTTGGGTGATGGTGAGAGAGCATGTGGCCAGACAAGCCAATTGAATGGCTCACATGGATTAAGGCAAAAGGCAGTACTACCTTTGTTTAATTAGGAAGTACAATAAATTAAAGATATAATTAGAGATGCAATTAGCTGAGGGGCGGAATTGGCATCTAGATGTGTCCTGAAATATTATTCTAAGAAATGAAAAATGGGGCTTAGATTGAGAATGTTGTCTTTAGCAGCTAAGGACACAAAATGGTAGGTAAGAAGAACTACATATACAATTAACAAAAGATTAATAAGAAGACAACATTGAGACAGAGAGACAAAGTCTAATAAGAAAGGGCATCTCTGAGCCCACAGACACAGAGTAAGATCACAGACAATAATATCTTTTTATTTTCCTACTTTTTGGCTTTTTAAGTAGAGGTGGGGACTAGAATCCAGAAAATATTCAGGAACGCATGAACTCTACTTGATTAGAGGTCATGATCTAAAAAACCATCAACACTACTTGATTAAGATTAAGAATAATTAGAAGCAGTTTTTTTAAAGCTTTACAATTCATTAAAATCACTACCCATCTAATGTTCCAGAACGCCTATCATAAACTCAGATGCATGCACAAAATTGTAGGTACAACTGCACTCTTGTATTCATTATTTCATGCACCTTCTAGAGCATAGTCATTTAATCTCCCTTCAAGAACATAGTTTTTCAACTAAGGGTGTATGTAGGATGTAAGAGTTGTGCATACACAATCAAATCCCACTAATTTCTCTACTTTCTATATTCATGAAGCTTTTCTTTGAGTTTGGGTTGGGAGGTGGGGGATTCCGGATTTCTATTTCCAAAACAAAACAAAATCTCATGCAGCATCTCAAAAATTGTAGCAACATCACACCAAAAAGGGGGGAAAAAGGCAAATAGTTTGGGGCATTAACACAGACTTCCTCCTCTATGATAATATAATGTTTGGTGGGAGTTGTTTATAATTGGTTCTACAATTTATTAATGCTCCCATATGCATTGTGTTAACAATTTCACATTACACAACTACCCTACTAATAGGGAATAACCCAGTTTAGAAAGCCCTAAGTGTGTATTAGAATGTTCTTTAAAGAAATGCCTCAAATCTAGGACCACGAATAAGAGATTGAAAAAATTACAAATAGGAATATCAAAACAGATTCGGTAAAACATTTGGCATTTTACTTTTTCCAGCAGGGAAAAAGAATGTCAAAAAATGCCCCCCCCCCCCCCCCCCCCCCCCCCCAAAAAAAAAAAAAAAAGAGAAAGAGAAAAAAAAAACAAAGAACAGAAAATTAAGTTTAATCAAATTTCAGTGTGAATTAAAAAAATTTCCATTTGAATTTATTATTGTGAGCTTCTAATTTGGAGCCACATTTCAAGCTTAGCAATAATGTGAGTATAGACAATAAAACGCATTTTACAACTTACAAAATAATATACAAATAAAGGTGAAAATTAATTTTTAGTTTAAATATACCTAGGGTTGAACATAAGTTGAAGGAAAAATCCTACCATACAACAAGTATACAGCTAGAATGCTGACAAGGTATATGATACAAAATATTTGGCTTTGAAATAAAAGATGAAATAGATGTGGCATAGTTCAATATGCTACATTGGATGTCTGGGCATACAAGAATGGACAAAATTAGGAATGAGCCAATGGGGTTATTAATGAGAATGTAAGGGTTGCATCTATTGAGGATCACATAATAGAAAATCGTCAAAGATTGTTTAATTATATAAGATGGAGACAGGATAACGCCCCAAAAAAGGGCTTAAAGAGTGTGAAAAGGATGGGGAGTAGAGAGGCAGAGGAAAACCAAAACAAACTTGGAAGAGGGGGTAGATACTACTAGATAGTGATATGATGCTATTGGAGCTCGAGAAGAATTTAGCATAAAATAAGAATGGAGATAAGGAGATGAATATGAGATTCCACATATAGATTCATGTTTAGCCGTATTTTGAATACTTAAGGACAAGCCTTTGTTGTTGTTATATAGCATAAAAAGGGTTGATCATAACTACTTTCTTGTGTGTGTGTGGGGGGGGGGGGGATTTTCGGTAGATTTGTCTATTTGGTTCATTCAAAGATAATTGGTTATAATCGCACCCAAAAAAAGTCATAAACATCAACCATAATAACTTAACTTATATCATATATACATGCCAAGTAAGGTTGGTGTTAACAGATTTTCAAGCCATTTATTATCAACAAGAATCATAAACCAACCGATCACTAGCCCTAACGACTACACTAGTTTGGCTACATGCAAAGTTGACCCAAAGACCTATTGGTTACAAAGGGGAGAAGATGGAAAATTTAAACAAAATGAAGAGAGGTCATATATGAATGAGATGAAGAGGCAATCCTTTATTAAATAAAAATGAATTTGAAGGAATTAAAGGTGAAAGGAGAAGAGGACGTACGAGGTCACGACATCAGATTAGGCAATTTTAGAATTCATGCAATAAGTGAAACCCATACTTTGGGATGAAGTCATGAAGCCATAGATACTATTGTGGATTATTTTTCTTGTGAGATGAAGAAAGAATGAAATCACCAAGATTAACCCTTAGAAGATTTTACATAGTGATCCCCTTCTCTAATTTGATTTTCCCATCCTCCTAAATTAATTTCAAACTTTTAAAAATATCCCTAAATTTTTTCCCACTTCCTTATTTATGATCATAGTGCACATATCAATCCTTTGATAAATCCTTAACATGATTTACCAAAAATTGACAAGGTGGGAAAAGATCCGATGTGAGATAACCTCACGTCTCTTTCTAGTAAAGTCAAGACCATTTTTTTTTTACTTCACATTTTTATAATTATGATGGACTAACTTGTACCCATTTTATTAAATTGCCAACACTTTTGATTAATATTAAAATAGCATTCAATTGTTACCCATCTTCAATTAAGAGGACACTCAAACAATCAAACAAAGTCTTAATCCCAAAAATTAGGGTCGGCTACATGAACCAAAAAAATCTTTCCCTGTGGTCATCCACATAAATTTTCCCCCTCCATCCCCTGCGATCAAGGACCTCATTCTCTTGTAAATCCAAAAGCTTCATATCCTTTCTAACCCCTTTCCACCAAGTCATTTCCGGTCTCCACTTACCTCGTTTGAGACCTCCACAATCCCACCCTTCCACTCGTCGCACCGGGGCTCCCTCAGGTCTCCGTCTCACATGTCCAAACCAATGCAAGTGATTTTCCCTTAATTTGCTTGCAATATCCGCGATACCAACTTTTCGACGTATGACTTCATTCCTGATTTTATCCCTTAGAGTGTTCCTGCACATCCATCTCAATATCCGCATCTCCGTAACTCCTACTTTTTGAATGTGCTCTTTCTTGTAAGTTCAACATTCTGAACCATAGAGCAACACTGGTCTTATGGTCTTATGGCACTCCTGTAGAATTTCCCCTTCAACTTTAACCGGATATTTTTGTCACATAACACTCTCGTGGCTGCTCTCCATTTAAGCCACCCAGATTTAATCCTATGTGTCACATCTTGGTCAATATCACCATTTCTTTGGATAAATGACCCGAGATATTTAAAACATTCCCGCATATCCAAGACTTTTCCGTCCAACCTCACCCCCGCATCACTTATCCCCCGTTAAGTCCCAAAGCGACATTCCATATATTCCGTCTTACTACAACTTAGCATAAACCCTCTAGACTCCAACCTTTGTCTCCATTGCTCTAATTTGGCATTAACCCCCTCTTTAGTTTCATCCACTAATACAAAATCGTCCGCCAACAACATGCACCATGGTACTTCATCTTGGATTGACCTTGTTACTTCATCCATAACCACTGCGAAAAGAAAAGGACTTAACGCCGACCCTTGGTGCAACCCAATTGTTATGGCAAAGACTTTAGTCAACCCACCACAAGTCCTAACATTTGTGGACACCTCCTGATACATATCCTTATCCTTAACTAGGTGAATATACCTTTGTGTATACCTTTCTTCACCATTGCCCACCAAAGTACATCTCTTGGAACCTTGTCAAAAGCCTTCTCTAGATCAATAAAAACCATATGGAGGTCCTTCTTCCGCGCCCTATAAAACTCCATCATTTGTCTTAACAAATGAATTGCTTCCATAGTGGATCTCCTAGGCATAAAACCAAATTGGTTTTCAGAGATACTTGTACATGCCCTCAAGCTATGTTCTATCACCCTCTCCCACAACTTCATAGTGTAGCCCATAAACTTGATCCCTCGATAGTTAGAACAATCATGGACATCTCCTTTGTTCTTATAAACCGGAACCAAAGTGCTCTTTCGCCAATCTTGTGGGATCCTTAAAGTCTTCCAAACTTTGTTAAACAAATTTGCTACCCAATCAATACCCACCTTCCCTAGACACCTCCACCACTCCACTGGTATACCATTGGGCCCAATTGCTCTCTTATCTTTTTCAAAGCAATCTCCACCTCTACCCTACTAATCCTCCGCACATATTCCATGTTAATATCCTCCGCTTCCACTGACGTATCTCCTGTGACCAGTCAAGTCCTTGACTGCCATTAATAAATCAATCAAAGTACCCCTAACACCTTTCTTTTATGTCCTCATCTTGAACCAAAGACCTTGAGGTTCTTGTCTTTAACACACTTTACCAAGCCGATAACTTTCCTCGCCTCCTGACTTCGCTTTGCCATTTTGAAGATTTCTTTTTCTCCCTCTTTAGAGTCTAACCTTTCATAAACCTCCTGAAAAACCTTTTCTTTCGCTTGCCGGACAGCTACCTTGGCCTTACACTTAGCATCCTTATACTCTGCGAAAGTTTCCTCGGTCCTACATTTTCCCAATGCCAGATAACAATTTCTTTTGTGTTTTAATGCTGCTTTCACCTATTCATTCCACCAAGAAGTATCTTTATGCATCATACTCCTTCCCCTTGATTCCCCTAAGACCTCCTTGGCCACTTTAAGGAAACAACTCTTCATCTGTGAACAAGCTACATCTGGATCCACCTCTTTATCCCAATTTGCCTCCTTGATAACTTTCTCTGTGAAAACCTTAGCATTTGCATCCCTCAAGGTCCACCATCTTATCCTTGGCTCCCCTTTAATACACTTCTTTTTCCCACTCTCTTTCAAACGAATAGTCATCACCAATAGCCGGTGGTGGTAGCCACACTCTCTCCTGGGATGACTTTGCAATCTATGCAACTTTGTCTATCCTCCATCCTTGTGAGCAGGAAGTATATTTGAGTTGCATTTGCTCCGTTACGAAAAGTTACCAAGTGGGAATCTCGCTTCTTAAACCAAGTATTAGCCACAATTAAGTCATACTAATGGGCAAAATCCAAAATTATCTCTCCGAGAGGTAATTATAAAAAAATCTCTGTATGAAAGGAAAGGCTAAACAAGATCAAGTGACCCCCTCCCCACTATCAAAGACGAGGCTTTTCTATATAGAATCAGGGGGCATATACTGCCACCTTTGCTATTATTGACACACAAGAGCAAAAACTTTTACTTGCTACATTGGGAGTTTTGACATTATTCATACTTCACAGTGTAACTTTTTGACTTAAATTAATGTTTCATCCGTAAAGAAAAACAGACATATGAGATCTTGTTTAATTCGTCTCGAAGTATATTTTTCAAAAATACGGAGTATAATTTTTATTATTCATAATTACACGAAACTCAAGATATTAATACTTTAAGTTGTGTATTGGGAGATATGAAAAAGTAAATGTAGCAATTAAAAAAAGATGGAGGGAGTAGTTGTTTCACTTTGCCTGAAAAGTTTATCAAGTACAATTAACATACTCCGCACTTAAAATACCCTATGCATTCTAATATATCTAGAAAACTGATATCCACAAGAAAAGGTCCCGACTACGATGGCCCTGTTTGGCAAATAGAGTTAGAGTTTAGAGTTTAGCGGTTAGAGTTTGCTCTTAGAGTTTTACTTTTTGTTCAAAGGATTTGACTGTTGATTCGAATAGTTGATTGTGTAAATGTATTTGGTATCATTTAACTAATTGCTTAGAGTTTTGTACATTTGTGTAAAGTAAAATGACATTTATGTACATTTGTTTTTTTTTTTTAAACATTTTTTTGTCGATTTATTTATATGGACAAAATAGTCATTTAATTTTATTCTCTCCAAAACTCTAATGAAAAAGCCCCTCCCCTAGCCTTTTCATTTGAGAATTTTGATTAAAGTTTTTGGTACAAAACTCTCTTTAAACCTCTTTTTCACCAAACACCAAAATTAGAGTTTTGATCGGTCAAAACTCTAAATTCTATTCAAACAAAACTCTTTTTCCCATCAAAACCTATATCCACCAAACACCCCCAATGATATCAAGGCTACCTTTAAGTGGCTCGGGTTAAATTAAAGGAGCAAAAAACAAGGATATCAAGGAAATTTTCCCAAATATAATTATGCTTTCTAGTGTTTTTTTTTCTTTGGAAGCACACATAAGGTTTTTGTCAAAATTTGTGGCCCAAAAATGAAGATAAATTTCAAATTTGTGTATATGGTGTCCAAAACATAGAGAGAAAGAGCAAAGAAGGAAAAGAAGTAAACCAATCCAATGAGTAGATGGATCACGCCCCACAACAGAAGCTAACAATGTCCAAGATATTACGAAAGATTATGCCAAAAACCTTTTAGCAACCAATACTTTCATACAGAAAAAACAATAGTGCAAAAGATGGCTCAACCCAAAACATTCCACTAAGCATAAACTAGAATTCGAGGTGTTGTAGCCTTATCTTCAACATATGTGAATGCTTGAGTATCCAAAATACAAAGATTTAAGATTTTACTTTATAAAGTATCCACTTCCTCAGATAAATCATCAAACTTCCTCGAGTTTTTTAAATTTATAATCCTAACATTTTAAGTTTCCACTTTACACCACCCTTGCTTTCTTACTCGTGATTTTTTTTCTTCAATTCTCTCGTCTCACTTTTTTTGTTTACTCTCTTTACTTATCCTTCTTTTTAACCTTATCTTCAACCTATGTTACCTAACAACAAATCATTTTGGGACTAAATCTTTATTAAGTTTTTGAAGGTTATCTCACTTTAATTCTATGGTCTCAAAGAGATACCAAAGTGATCTGATTATTGATATGGAATATTAAAAGTTCATAAACTGCTGCCAAAAAAAAGATTATAAATTACAACTGTAACATTCTTTGTCTAACAGAATAGCCTGGTATTCTTTACATCTTAATTAAATTACAGCTGACAAACTGGCTTTGCAACATTGGCTTTGCCTAATTTGGACAATTTTACCAGCCCAATTAGTTGGGAGATATCTTATGTGCAGCATGGCCTGAAGATAAATTATAGCTTGTATTAGGCATTGACACTTTCTAATAATTCTAGGCTTGGGTAAGAAAATGCAGCCTTAAATGGGTCAATCTTCCTAGGCAAAAACACAATCTACCAATGATTGGCTATGAGAGACCAAAATTCAAGCACATATTAGCCAGTCAAGCAGCCTAGTGGCTATCTACAAACAGATGTGGAGGAAGCAACAGCTTTGTACAAACATGGTTTCTTTTTCCTTTTTATTCATTGTTAGCTTCAAATTAACAATAATTACAAAAAACATCAAGGTTTAATACAAGTACAATACAGGAACACAAGGTCGCCGCAAACCCAGGGGCAATATAAAAATAGAATAAAAGACAAAAGAAAGACATTGTAGTTGTAAATAGTTCTTCACAATAATAGCCTACCTAAAGTGACACCAGTACTATATAACTTCATATCCTAATCTAATCACACAT
The DNA here is from genome assembly GCA_016808085.1 of Suaeda aralocaspica. Taxonomy (NCBI): domain Eukaryota; kingdom Viridiplantae; phylum Streptophyta; class Magnoliopsida; order Caryophyllales; family Amaranthaceae; genus Suaeda; species Suaeda aralocaspica. Next base: position 693,638 of record PYUH01000052.1, read on the forward strand.
TCACACAGCAGCCAAAGTAGTGAGAAACACAGCTTTCAGGTATCCACAATAATCCTAAAATGGTAAATCTGCTTCCAATATATATAAATATATGAGAAGACAGAAACAAACTAACCCTGCTAAAAGGAGCTCCAGCATTCCTTGAAGGAGCAGTGAGAATGAGAACAACTTATTAATGAAAGCATTTCCCCGCAAAGTTTCATCTATAAACAAGTGTAGCTAGCAAAGCTGCAAAATAAGAAATTCAAAAAATTCAGGCATAAACTAGATATCATTTGACAGCTAGGAAGAAACAAAGAAGCCTCTAAGTAATTTCATATACCAACAAACCAAAACACACTCTTAAACAAAGTCAGAATGTTTGCAAACTAAATAACCATATCTACGTCCTAGTAAAACAACGAGAAGCATTTTGACCAAAATTCTTGTCGCCTCAACTATATGATAATTGCACAGGAAAAGAACACAGAAGGTTACCCCCTCAAAAAGAAGAAATAAAAAAAAAAGAACACTGAAGGTTGCAGATTCACAAGCAGCCTCAAAATGCAAAGATTAAGGATCCATAGATATATTTCTGCATCAGCTGTTCACTTTTATATTGATGCAACTTCGTTTGCACATTTTGACACAATCAACTGTATACACTCGTTGCTTGCCTAACACCTGTTAGATTCAGTAACTTATAACCAAAAGCTGAAACCCCCAACAAAATTCACAAAAAAAGATGTCTAAAATTCAGAAAATATTGAAAAAAGCCATACACCAAGACATTATCAATCTCGCTTTGTGGATTTGATGCACTAACACCCCCCCCCCAGCCTCCCAAAAAAAAAAGGTTGTAGTAAATAGAAAGACACACAGAAAGCAAAACAGTTTGTCCCAAAATATAAATGGCCAAAGAAATTGTCTGGAGAGGTGTGTCAAGACTTCAGTCGCTTCAAAAGGAATTACACCAAATAGCACACTTTTCAAGAACACCCCAACAATCCAATACTGCGAATTTCCAAAAAAGCAACAACCACTAGCATATCATATCGGGAACTTGCCCTCCATAATAGTTGCCACTAGAAGTGTCCAGCGTTCGAATTAAATACTACATCAAATCAAGATTAAAATGCTAACTTGAATTGGTCCTACTTTGAAAACGGATTGGTTTGGGGTTTAGTTTTTTTAAAGAATCTAAGTTTCAGATTGAGTTTCCACTTCTACAGGCGATTTTCCTTGCACCTCCATGCGCCACAACACTAGACACTCGCTTTTAAAACTAAGGTTTAATAGACTTTGGACAATGAAAACCAACAATCCCAACTAGGGAACTAGCTAATTCAAAAAACACCAATTTATACACACTTTCATTCTCAATGCTCACATCTCTTTATCTCACTTCTATGTTCTCCTTCAAGTTTTGCAATCTATTAACATTTAGAACCCCTTCCTATGCTTGTAAGGTATTAAGTTTAAAATTTAGAAGGCTTGAAACACTCATGGAAAGATCCATGAGGCCATAGGAGTCATCCATAGAAGACTAGGACTTCAATGTAAGTCAAAAAGTACAGTTTATATGTATGTCCTTTCAGGGTTTCCTTGCAGTGCAAAGTTATTGTTAAAATAGTCTACTATTAGGGAAGCCCTCTCCCTTGGTTGGGCGGCCCAAGGGAGGTCCCATGTGGTTGGCTTGTGGGCATGCTTTTTTGACACATTAGCTTGTCTAGGTCAAGCATGAGACTATGTGACGGAAAGTTGTGTTGGTTGGTACTTGGATGACGGACTTGCGTGGATCGTGACTCGGTGCATTTTCGGCAAAGTGTCAGCTTGTGCGTGTCCTTGTGAGTAGATGCTTGCTTGGATGGTTGTGTGGGAAAAGATATCTTGGTTTATGAGTTTACTCATGAATTGAGGTGTTGGTGCGTTTCTTACCATTGGGAACTTGATGTGGCTCTAAAGGATAAGGGCTACTGATCTTGTCTTGTCCAGGCATTAGGGGGTGTGTTATTTGATCAAGTGACGTGTTGGACGGTGTTCCATGCGTGCTTGGGATATGTTGGTTTGCGAAGCAAGTTGTGGGTTAATAAGACAACTACGACATTGAAGAACCTCTTCATTAGAGTCAACACAGTGTAAATAGTGTGGGTAGTTGTTTGTAATATTTCAATATGTATTGAAAGGGCATGACACGGTTGCATGTCAAAATCCTTTTTGCCTATAAATAGGTGACCTTGAGGCATATCAAGGCATCCAATTCGTATTCAATCATTAATAAAATCCGTATGCTTTTTATGCAGAATAATTACTAGTGTTCTATCGTTCAAGTGTGTTCATGTATCTATTCTAATGTTAGTGTGTTAGGCTGGTTAGATTGTGTTAATGCCAATGCCATCACAGCCCATAGTGTTAGAAAAGTAAAAGTTAGGGACAATTAGGTTGTGACAATTTAATTATAATAAGCAATATGGGCCCTTTCTTTTACTTATAGTTATGGATTGGTCCCAAAACCAGCAAATTTGAAAATCGATTCAATTTGGTGGAAGTTTAGATTAGATTTGGACTTAATATCCATGGTACAAAATTTATTTTGGATTGGAAAAGACTTTATAGAAAACCAAACCAAAGAAGAAGAAAAAAGCAATCCAATAACCCCTAGTTTCACCCACCAAATGTGCATCGATCAAGTATATACACCCATTTCCTCAATAAGGTGTGACAAGAGGCCGTTAGAAGATATGTTATTTTCAGTCAAAAAGATTAAGGGTAAAGAAGTTGTGGAAAATCATTTTATAACAGTATAATGGAAATAATCCAATGGGAAAAGGAAAACTAAGCCAAGTTCACATCAAAAGTGTTGGACATTGCTCCTACCCACATAGAATGCACCAAAATTGAATGGATGAATCTACTACCAAGCAATAGCAGCTCAATGTGAGATCAATTCCAAGACAAATTAAATCTACTGTGAGGAATTTGACTTTTGAAGTTAAACTGGGGCGGGAAAATGAATGGAGATGAGAATATATACCAAGGTTGTAAACAGAATTTTTTATTCCGACATGAAGCGAAGATTTCAAAATTAAAATCAAATAGCAAAAAAATACACCTCACATTTAGGCCACCGGAAAATATGGCATTCTTATCATAAAATTCTAAGATTCGTAAGAATCATGGTAGTTTAATCTGAAATCTGAGTCGTAAGACGATCAGGGCAGATTCGTATGAATCATGTATGTGTACTCATAAATTCGGAGTCGTAAGACGATCAGAGCTGAGTCGTAAGAATCATGGTAGTATAATCTGAAAATATCATACTGATGGATCGGCTATATTTGCTATAGTCAAAAGTGTCTTAAGATTATTACCATCAGTATGATATTTTCAGATTATACTACCATGATTCTTACGACTCGGCCGTGATCGTCTTACGACTCTGAATTTATGAGTACACATACATGATTCATACGAATCTGCCCTGATCGTCTTACGACTCAGATTTTAGATTAAACTACCATGATTCTTACGAATCTTAGAATTTTATGATAAGAATGCCATATTTTCCGGTGGCCTAAATGTGAGGTGTATTTTTACCACAAACAAAAGCAATAAGAAAACCTCAATAACTCATTCTTTTGTCGGACTTAATCACCAATTCAACACCAATCTCCCCCCCCACCCCCCCACCCCTCCTTCAAAGATTAAAAAAAATTGTCTCCTACTTACACCCATAACACCAAAATAATCTTGTAAATTCAATGAAACATGAAATGAATAATAACCTCCCAACAGCTCAATTTCTAACATTAGTGAAGAATGAAAATAAAGCCTTGATGGAGGATGATTTGTGGTCATAATAGGCAGCTCGACCTACTCCCAAGGTTTCCATGACAATTGGCAGCCATAAACCATCATAGTGATACAAAGACTTAATGGTCCCCCACCCGTGATACACCCTAACAAACGGACCCTTAATGGAAAATGGTCCCCCACCTGATATACATATTGTGATACAGAAACATGAGGTTATAGCATGGATAATTTCTTAGGAAATTCTGCGTATTGGGTGATGGAAAACAACTAATAGCTGGCCAGAAGGTTTAATTTCTTACTCACATTTCATGGTTAATAAAATTATATTGAGAGTAAGTTTTACCAAAAGATTCTAAGATATTAGGTTCACATTTTTATCAATTCCTCTTTTAAAATGTAAGAAACCATCATCTAAACAAGTATACTCAAGGCTTCAAAATTAGCAACTACCTAACATTTACTAGTACACAATCTACAAGACAAACAAAACTATAGCTCCATCTCAAAGCATTAAACGAAACCACGTACAAAGCAACAATATCATTCCTTAGTTTGTCCTACATTCTTCATTCTTTGTGACACATCTTCACATACTTCCTACATTACCTCAAACTTTACAAACAAGGGCACAAGTATTTTCCAACAATTACTTAAAACTAATAAATTGACAATCATAACAAACTAACATAACATAATAGCAATAAAATATCATACCATCAAACTCTTAACAGCTGCAATTTATTCGAGAACGTGACACCAATCCACTCTGGCTGAGCAGCAGACCACTGTAACTGATTAATCTCCGACCCAGCATTATACATGGACAAAGGATCAATCCCATTAGACCCTACAACCGCAGGGAGCTCCCAAATAAGTGCCTGAGCATCATCTCCAGCAGAACATATATGTCTACCACTCTGAGGCGCCCACGCCACGGCATTAACACTCCCTTGATGCCTCTCAAGCTCAGCCACTGGCATTGTAGGCGACCGAATATCTAATATCACAACCTTATTACTATCCATCAAAGTAGTGGCCATATACCTCAAATCCTGCTTATTCCACGCCAATCTAAGCAACGGCGTGTCGGGCTCGGGCGACTCGTAAAGTATCGTAGAATGCTCTTTATCTCTCAAATCAAAGACCCTAACACTCCCATCAGCCGAAACCGAGGCGAAAACCAAGGGTTCGCCCCACGCAATGTCGTAAACCTCTTTATCATGAGCAATTAACTGAGTTTCAACTACTCCTTTCTCAATATCCCAAATTGTACATGTCGTATCAATGCTGGAAGTCCCAATTCGTTGAGGAACGACGTCGTTCCAATCAAACGACGTCAATGGAGCACAGAAATCGCTCGATTTCGAGTTATTCAACGAAGTAACTAACTCAATTGAATCATTTTTCAGCGAATAAAGTCGAAGAAAATCAGCCGATGATGCGAGAATTGGCATTGAAGATGATGATGATGGAGGTTGAAACATGAGCTTTGTTGGAGGATAAGGATGATGAAAAGAAAGATTTGGGGCTAAATTTAGGGCTAGGGTTTCATTATCGAAAGTTAAAATGTCAACTCGATTGTTAAATTCTTCGATGAAACTTCCGACGGCGATTAATTGATCGGAGCTCCGGTGAGAAAAAGACATTGCGTAAAGAGGATATGGTGAATCGTAGGTTATTAGGTTGTTTTTCGTTGAATTCTCCATTGTTGATTTTATTTCGATTGAAAAAGAGGGAAAAAATTAGGGGATTTGATTTGATTTAGGGTTTTTTGATTATTAAGGAGAATTTAGGAGGGAAGAAAATGGAGGAAGTGTGGTGACTGTGAAATGAGGAATTTGGTCAACGGTCAGTTTTGGAGGGAGAAGAAGTCAGCCAGTCGGGGGGGGGGGTAACCGTTACTTACTAGTCAACGGTCAGTTATTCTCTTGGGATGTTTGATATTGGGCTTTATATGGGCCTAGTGTAATAGAATTTTGGGCTTTCTCTTTCACGTCAATAGCAAACTATAGCTTAAGTGGTTTGTGTCATTGTGTGGCTTGTAAGATTGTGAATTGGAAAAATTGATTCTAACTTCGTCATAATGTACTACATTATTCATGGCTCTTGATGTCAAAAGGATGATTAACTGTTCGATTGTTAAAACAAGAGATTAGAGTCCAATATCCACCTTCCCCCAAGTACTTGCGTTGCAGTTAGGAGAAATAAATATATATTAAATTGTGATTACCTAATGGGCTTTTAATATTTAATATCTTAAAAATGTTTTAATCCGGAAATAAAGGTTAACAAAACCCTACTTTGTTTGTCAAAAACATCTCCATTAACATAGCTTTGAGCAATTGAGCCATGAACTTTGTTTTGCAACTGGTATTTTGCGACCGACTTTAGCAAGAATAGGCAACCTATGTCCCGTTATAGAAGTAAAAAGAAAAAAAATTGTAAAATAGAGGTGTTTCTTATTTCTAAGCATCATAGCCTCGTAGGCATAGACTCCTAGCCATACGGCCATGGGTTCGTAGTTGGACTCTTGTCCTTCCCTCCAACTATTTTATGAATGATTATCATTTTTGTCGTTGAGAAATATATTGCCTAAACAATATCCTAAATTGATTGTATGTGATTACATAACCAACAAGCTAGCCTTAACCAAACTAATATCTTACCGAACACACAAATTAAACTTAGCCAATGGGTACAAATGAAATCTTTAATAATCTCACATTATATCATTTAAGACCAACTTTATATTAGAATAAAAATTTGAACCTTCGAGACCTACAAGCTTACAATGCCCAAAATCGCCAAGGTGATACTCCTCTATTAAGCTACCACCTTTCTCTCACTTAAAAAAGAATCAAAATTGTCCAATCCTTATATGTTAATATGACTATATGAGTACGCGATATTATTGTTCTATTCGGATAAGAAATACTATTGAATAACAAGACTTCGTGAAAAATGCTACTCCCGTATAAGGCTATAAGCAATAAGCCTGTCATTACTCATTAGTCTCATACAATGACTCATGGATTCATGAGTCATGACACTCATGAGTCATGACAACATAATTGAAAGAAAAGTCTAGAGTGAGCAACGTGAATCTTAATTTTCACAAATATTTAAAACTATTGCCAAACTTATCCGTATCCGCTAGTCCCACAAGAACATAAACAATTGCGGCTGATGTTACATTTTTACGTGATCAATTTAATGAGTATATGTTATGTCGGTAATAGCTATTCTTTGGCTTTTGTTCGAGTGTCTAAGATGTAGATAGGGATTTTAGAAACCAACTTCACTTCTTATAGTTAAATATTATGAATTTTTCAAATAGAAATCTGGACATGTCAATGTACATATCCTTAATTTTTAGATGAGGTTTATCTACATTACTTTTTATATGTTAAATTGTCCATTATTTATTTAGAAAAATATAGACACTCAATTATTACAATGTGATAATATCTAGTACTTCACTACGAGACATTTAGAATGTATATCACAAAGACGTGTTGGTAAATTACATGAATAATTGAGTAAAGTCCAAATTACACAAATTAACACCACCCACCACCATCTCCACCTAATCAACACACCACCAGTTTAAGCACCACATCATGCCCATCACTTGCCATAACCCAACGAAAACCACAACCTTCACCATAACCCTTCCAACATCCCAAAGTTTGAACCCTTATCAACATGGATGCAATTTTCAGTATACACAAATAATAGTTGCGATTTGGTTTTGATTTTATTTCTGGTTAATCTGAGGTGGGTGAGCTTAATTAGGAGTTATTCGAATTGATGGTGGTGATTTATGGGAGATTGAATTGTATGGTGGTGGTGGTATACTGGTGTGCGTTGGGAAAGAAGAAAGGATAAGTTTTAGTACGTTGTTTCATGATGAGTGGGTGGTGTAATTTCATGGGATCCTTGGCCGGATATACTCCCAAATTGTTTCTATCTTCTTCTCCTCTTGATATACTCCCTTGTATTATATTTTACCATTCCTTATATGCTTAAATGTTTGGTACAATTGGAATACGTTGATATATGTGCACGCCAAAACGTATCAAACAAATAGTAACGCATACGTAATCTATATGTAATGATCAACTTACCCAGAATCTTCTTTCACCAAAAGTGGAAAAAAAAAAAAAAGAGTTATTTTTAGTTTAGAAAAAATTCGGCAAAATAATACTCAAATTGTAAAGAAATTAAAAATAAAGTGTTTGGTGCAATTATTATTATTTTTTAAGTTCTGTATAATTAGAAAAATTAATTTTTTTAAAAAGTTAGAAAAATTAATTAGCAATAATAGAAAACTTAAACTATGCCAAGAGGGGCATTGTTGATTTGTGATTAGTTTAAACAGTTTGATAAGGTTACCATTTAATCTACCTCACTAAAAATAGGGTCGTTATCCACAGTAAATAAGTAACCAGATTGGGGCCGTAACTTAAATAGTTAAATGCATATAAGGAGGCAAGGAGCATATGAGTAACCCCATTGGTGGTGCTGTAAACCAAAATTTACGCCCTTGAACTCCCAAGTTTACGCCATAAACTATGATGTCGTTGACTTGACTTAATTTGTGTGGTTAATTATATAATTAGATTTATACCATTTATGGGTCTATTAAAAGGATTAGTATCATCATATCATCATCATGACCATGATTGAGGTTTGAGAAAGTATGGACCATACCCTATCTCTTTTGCACTTTTGTTATTTCCATACACTATAATGGATTAATGGCACTTATCCGACTATCCTTAACCCATTCTTACAATACGCCTCAAATTTTCAATTGACACGTTTCAAACTTTCAATGGTATCTTTTTATGCAACACATATTCATTTTATCCGTATGTTGTACTAAATGTTAATCCCATTTTGTTTTTTACCATAAGTGGTCCATAATTATTGTATAGTTTTCACGATTAAAACGAGTATCACTAGGCATACTTTCAATATGAAAATACTCTCAAACGACCCGTTTTATATTTATCACATTGATAAACTTAAGAAAGTATATCAAATAATTATAAGGCTAATAAACAATAAAAAGTAGTTGGGGCCTCACATACTTATTCACCACCTATCGGACTTTCGTGGGTAGTAGAGGCGACTTTGGAAGTGGTTGGAGGTTTTTTAGAATGGGTGGGTTAGAGTTTCAAAGATAATTGTTATTGGCGGCGCAAGGAAGGGGTCGTGCTCTGCCGCTAGTGAGGTGTAGGTGGGAGAAGCGATGCGATAGGTGGTTTGTTTGGTGGTAGGGTGTTAATGAGACGAGACAGCTCGTGAGTTACTCGCGAGCTACTCGGTCAAAGCTCGGTCAACACTCGACTCGAATAAGCTCGGCTCGAGTTCGAGCTCGATTCAGGGTTCTAACGAGTCGAGCAAGCCCCTACTCGACTCGAAAAGCTCGTGAGTAGCTCGATATATAATTATATATAAGTAATTTTTTTAGTGTATCCCAAACAAATTTTAAAAATTATACCCTTAATGGCTTAAGTTTTTATGTGTTGATTTAGCCGTTCATTTATTTCCATCTCAACCGTCAAAATTCAAGCTAATAAATAAAACTTAAAAAATAAAAAATTGTTTATTTATTTAAACAATAAAAAATTGTTCTAAATTTCTTAAAATTGTAAAATATTTATTTAGCACATAACTATATAAATTTGGGAGTTTTTAAGATGATTATGTAACCTTTTGTTTCTATTAGTTACTTCTAAAGACAATTATGATAAAATTATTTTCAGGTTACTCATTATTATGAATTTGAGCTTCATTCGATTCGAGCTGGAGCTGAGCTCACCTTGCGTTCTACCGAGTCGAGTTCGAGCTCCATTTTAAAAGCTCACGAGCTAGAGTTTTAAGTTTCGAGTTCGAGTCGAGCTCAATGATACTCGAGCTCGACTCGCATCATTAACACTCCTATTTGGCGGTGGGGGTGAGGTAGGGTAGGGGCATGGTGGGGGGTAGGGATGGGGCATGGCGGTGGTGTATTCGTTAGAGAAAGGGACTTGAAAAGATAGAAGAGAGGAAAGTTTGGGTCTAGAAGAGTTTGGTTGAGGAACGGAAATGATTAAAAAATACGTAACAAACAACATCAAATGCAATATATAGGGTTACGTAGTTGATTGACTTTTCCTTTGATGAATATATTCAACAAAACGACCCCTTAATCTAATATCACCTTTTTTTAATCCTTTGTTGAGAGTAACGACACCAATACATATTAATTTATAAATGAGGTCAACGAGTGATTCCAGACATACGACCTATCGTACACAATCATTTAATCTTAAACATTATTACTTCAATTCAAGAAATCAATATATAATATTATCACAGATTCACAGTAGCTGGTTAGTAATAAGTGAATGATTGAATTTTCCCTTATAACATGTAATGCTCTTGTGATTCTTAGCCAGTAATTATTCATGGTTGAAATCTATAGTTCCATAAATTTTGTATCACTTGTGCACGATTTACTCCCATTCAAATTAATAAGAAAATTAGTCAAAAACTACCTAAAAGAGTTAGACTTTTAAATTTTACCACCTAAAACTTCAAAAAATTTATCAACACTTGCATAATTGAAAAATTGATAAATAATGATATGATAAGAAAGCAAACATTTTAGACACGTGATTATCACTTTCTGAAATTAGGTAATCAAATGTACACTCATTGGCGACACATCTCAACACAATACCAATATAACATATTAACAACAAAATCCGACAATGTAAAAGTTTAATTAAAATTATCATTGATACATATTTTGTCTTAGTAAACAGTTTTTTTTTTTTTTTTTTTTGAATTTTAAAAGAGTCACATAAACCGATAATGAAAATCGATCCTAAGAACGCTATATTTTACCAAGCTATTCTTTACCCTCTTTGTCTTATTTAACCTACAAGTATGTGTTGAAACCGAAAATGATAATTATAAATTCAGAACACTCAAGTTCATTTTGAAATTTGAAGTAACCCCTCTTATACGTGTTTCAATTTGATTAAAGAACAAATTCAATATAAATTGGACAACAAAACTATTTATAAGACTAAGACCCTGTTCTCCTCAACTTATTTTTGCTGATCTGAACTTATTTTTGCTAAACTGAACTTATTTTTGTTGAACTGAACTTATTTTTACTCATCTGAAGTTATTTTTGCTGAACTGAACTTATTTTTGCTGAAATCATTAACAATTTATTAAAGATTGAAACTGATTTTTGCTGAACTAAACTTATTTTTGCTGATCTGAACTTATTTTTGCTGAACTGAATTTATTTTTGCTGGAAATAAGTAAAAATAAGACGAGTAGAACAAGACCTATGTCAACTCATTTTCTCACACCACAGTCCACACACTAAAAAAAATCAAAAATGACTTTGCAAGTCAAAATCTAATAAGTTGGGCCGACAGATATATATCTGCCACAAACATTAATTGTGTTAGCAGGCCGACCTTTTTATGCTGCCCCAATTTGGACGTTATACATTTGCCGCACAATTGAGGCTAGCTGAATAATTTCGGCTAATTTTAAGCACTCGATTTAAACATTTTTGGGGTGCAAAAAGTACTTCATTTTTTCCTTAACAAGATAGCAACAAAATACTTCGTTTTAACTTGAAGAGATGAGGATTGTAACTTGGAAGCATATTAATTAAGTCACTGATTAAAATCTATCTGATTATTTATCTATATCTATTACTATAATGATTGTCACTACAACTAATTTTCTCTCTCAAATCACCTTATTTTCCCTTCTAAACCTCTATTTTGAATTTTTTACACATACACTTATTTTTTATATTATAAAATAAAATAATTATTACTATCTATAATATATTTGAATTAGTTTTTCTATATTTTCAAAACCAATGTATCCCTCGAGAATTATCTAGTTATTGTTTTTTTCTTAAGAAGGGTGTGTTTTGATCAAAGTTTGATTATTTATATTTCATTAAGTTGTCATACACAATAGGGTGAATAGGTTGTAGGGATTTATGTTTAACTGATAGCGTGTATAAAAAATATAATTTCTAAATTCAACCACCAACTTATATTTTTGGGTGAATTAATACTAATAATTGCACATACAACATACGTGGTAAACAATAACACACGTACAAAAAATTTATATACATTTCTCTCAAAGAAAAAAAAAAAATATATATATATATATATATACATAGGAAGCGTACGAGTTAAAAGCTTTTGGATGTCTCACTATTTATGTATCATGTATATGTCACTTGTTTAAATTGGTTGATAATAATTACTTTTATTTTTTTAATTCTTAAGTAATGCATGAGTTCTTATTTTAAAATTAAAGCAACCAATGGAAATCATTGGCACGCCAATGGTAGTATGGTACACAATTTGTGAGATAATAGATTTGGAGGCTATGTTCACTTCAACTCACTTAAGCACTCTAGTGCTTGTAAAAAAAATATCAAAATAGATCAGACCAAATTGTAAAATTTTAAGAAAAAAAAATTACTACAAGAAGAGTTAAGATCAAAACCGAAAATTTTACATCTGACTAAACTAGATCGGAAAATTTCAGACTAACGCCCTGTTCTCCTCGTCTTATTTTTACTTATTTTCAGCAAAAATAAGTTTAGTTCAGCAAAAATAAGTTCAGGTAAGCAAAAATAAGTTCAGTTCAGGAAAAATATGTTCAAATCAGCAAAAATAAGTTCAGTTCAACAAAAATAAGTTCAGTTCAGCAAAAATAAGTTCAGATCAGCAAAAATAAGTTCAGTTAAAAAAAATATATATATATGTATTATGCAAATTAATTTGTACATGGATATTTATATGTGCATATCTTTTTAAATGAGAAATTATGGTATAAAAAAAGTAGAATAAAATTTTAAAAATATTTAGGTAGCATTTTTGAAGAGAATATGCATTGTATGGAAATAATATGAAAAAAAATATTTACATATGATTTAATATTTTTGATATGATGGAAAATTGGAAATATATTATTTAGAGATTATAATAAATCAATTATATATAATTTAGAGATTTTTCTTGCGGAGTCTTTGAGAAAAATTTTACCAACGATATTCAATAATATTTTGTAGCTATTTTGATTTGGTAATTTTGACAATAAGGGTAGCATTTGGTTGTTGTTATTGGTAAAAATTAATGTTAAGGTTTTCTTTAATTTTTAATTAGTATAAAACAAATTCAGCAAAAATAAGTTCAGTTCAACAAAAATAAGTTCAGATCAGCAACAATAAGTTCAGATTAGCAAAAATAAGTTCAGATAAACAAAATAAGACGTGGAGAACAGGGTCTAACTCAATATAGTTGTACATGAAGTGTACATCAGTTTGGTGAGAAGTTTGGCTATGAAATTACAAGACATCTTGAAAGTACACCCTAAATTGAATTGAAATACATTAACCTAAACTTTTTTTTTTTTTTACTTTTTTGTCTAATTTAATTTTCTTTATTCATATTTTATTTTTTGCATTGTTTGTTATTTTATTTAATTTTATTTATTATTTTTATTAATAATAAATGAAAAAATTGCAAAAGTGTTAAAATTTAAACAAATTTGTAAAAAAAGAATTAAATTTAAAATATTTAAGCCGAAAAAAATAAAAAGAACTGTATATAACGGAATGCATGTCTTTATTGAAAACAAACATACTATTTTACAAAGTAACAATAAAAAAGAAGTTATTCTCATCATATTTCACTACATTTGTATATTAGTGTACACTGCGGATTCAACACGATGGATAGATTATTAATGGCCGAATTGAAGATAATGACACTACATTAAACTTTGTATTTAAAAGCGGCGCATGACGATGCGTTGATGCCTATTGGATGATTATTTTCATTCACCCCATATTGTCATTTTATTTTTTTACTGTATTTTTTGCAGCAAGCCTCAATTTGTTTTTTTCAGCTTATCATCCATGCACAAGTGCACAACAGCACAGCTCGATGACAACTAGATGTCATATCGAGAGATAAAAATTTGTGAAGCAAAGCACAAAATAACTTAAAATGGGATTCCGTTACAACGATGACAAAGTACTCCATTCGTGCTTATATTAATTGTTAATTATTAACTTTGGTTACTATATTCACACAATTATTTTGACTATTTTTAGCTAAAAATTAGATGTTGTGCCTGACCGATGCCTCGGATATACATTTTTTTTGCATGTGTAAAAATTAATTGTACATACAAACATGATTTGATTCTATTTCTATTTTTATTATATTGATTCATTGTGTGTGATTTATTTATTTATTAATTGCAATAATGAGACATATAAAATGTCATAGCTCAACGGCCCGTATGTCCAATATTATTGTATATACTTGTTCATTGTTTGGGAATGCCCAATTTTTTTCTTTAGAAAAAATAATTAAATCATATTTTGGTTTTTTATTCAATTCTATGTCAAGTGTATGAATACTATCTTTAATTTCAGATGAATTTTATAATGTCATATTTATAGTTAACCAAAAATACGAAATACTTTTATTTGGAGGGAGACTAATTATATTTGGGCATTCCCTGAAATGTTGTTTTTGTATTACACCGTCATTGCGCGTCAATGTTCACAAAATCATTGATTTTCAGCATTATATGTGATCAATGAAATATAGTTATATATAAGATTTTGTTGGATTCATCACACTTTCCGACCATAAAACTTTTGTAATTTTCTCATGCTTGTAACTCAAGATATAACTGTATTGGGTTATGTCTTGGGAAATGTGAACAAAATATATTTAATATAGCAATTATATTGAGACATAGGTAATATTGAGAATAAATTTTTCAAAAATGGACCAACTTTTAACATAAACTTTCCAAATTTGGACCCTCTATACCAACAAGTTATAGCTATCGACTAATCGTAAGCACCACCATACAAGTACCACCTTCAAAAACCAATCCACCACCACCGAGCAAAAGACCACTCATGAACAAACTCCATCACCACTACCACCCACTACCTTCCACCTACAGACAAACCTCTAGCGAAATCATTAGTTTAAAAAGATCCAGCTTTAAAAAGTGATAGGAAAAAATTACTACCTCTGTTAACTATTATGTGCAACACTTAGGTATTATTTGTGAGATATAAAAAATTCAAGTGTTGCACATAATTGCTAACAGAGGTAGTAATTTATTTTTAAATAATTCAAAGTTAGGTCTTTGAATAAATTATTGGTAAAAATTGAGATTTATTTTATAAATTTTTGTAGTTTTAAAAATCATCCATCCCTTTACTTATGAGAAAAAGCTGTCGTCATATGATTATGTAACCGAAATGACTTTATAAGTCAACAATATATTATTCATTTAAAAAATAATTAAAACACATCACATCATACAACTATACAAGTGGTACTGTGCTAGTAATTCAAGTATATATATATATATATATATATATATATAAGGTAGCTCACTTGTAGAATCCACATCGCAACATTTTTGGTTTTCCTCGAAGTTGCTCTTTGCTCAAATCCTTGAGGGGTCCACATATATGCCATTTTGCTCTTTCCCTGTTCTCTATATTCAATTACCATTTTGCCCCTTTTAAACCCTTTTTGTACCTTTTCCAAATGGCTCACAAAATCCTTTCAACCGGAGTTCCTTACAAAAACCTCCCCGAAAGATATGTACGACCCGAAAACCAGCGACCCAACTTGTCTCAAGTATCTGAATTTGAGGATGTCCCTGTTATTAACATAGGTGCTGAGGATCGAGCTCGAGTAGTTCATGAAGTTCACAATGCTTGTAAAAATTTCGGCTTCTTTCAGGTTAGACTATACACAGTTTACAACACACATGGTCCACCTACATGACTACATGCTAATTTTAGTTACATCAACCATAGTTTCTACAATTTCTAACAAAAGCAAAAACATAAAAATTACCTAATTTCTTCTTTACCCAAATTGGGTGGCTACCATTCATTAGTTATCTCATCTACTTTTACATAGAGTATGATAGAGGCCAAGTTATACGTAGTATCTAACTTTTGTTACGACCTGTTTGGTAGGTGATCAATCACGGCGTGCCTAAGGAACTAGTGGAGGAGATAAAGAAAGTAGCACATGAGTTCTTTAAATTGCCAGTAGAGGAAAAAATGAAGTTATATAGTGATGATCCAACAAAGACAATGAGATTGTCAACGAGTTTTAACGTTAACAAAGAGGAAGTTCATAATTGGAGAGACTACCTTAGACTTCATTGTTGGCCTCTTGAAGAATATGTTCCTGAATGGCCATCTAATCCTCCTTCTTTCAAGTAAGAATTCCTTTCATTCTATCTTCCTCTCTCCCATAAATATGTATATATTTATATAATATAATTAATTAACCATTATATTCATGCATAATTATTGCATGTAAGAAAAATAATACTGTATCTTTGGTAGTTATTTGTTGTATGTATCATAAATTGAATGACTTGTCTTTCTCCGTAAGTTATTACAAGTTGTTGCGTGCATTTACCACACATGGATACGGTGTTTGGGGGTGGGGTGTTCTTTCCAATTGACGTTGTACATACATACGTTCATTTTTGTAGCGTATACATACGTTTATATTTGAAATAAAACTTATATAGGATTGTATCTATTTTTAACGCTTCAGTTATAATAGTATTGTAAATTAGATACAAAAATAAGACTATAATTTATTTGATGTGACTTACAAGTTTAACACCATATACTAATTAAAGTGAATGGAATAGGTTGTCAAATGATACTTTAGAATTGAAAAACTAAAACTTAATACTCTATGAAGTGTAACAGTCTACTCAATCTAGTTAGTGTGTTGTATGACCTACATGTTAACAATGAATATAATAGACCATAGATTAATTAATTTTACGCGTTATATATAATGATAAAAGGATCGATCAGTTATTGTATTGGTGTAGCTAGTGGTGATTGAGATTACGCTTAGTACGACAACTCGAGTTCAATCCCCCACAACAATTAGGAGGAGATTGGAACCTAACCACTCAAAATCGAGCTTTGAATCCGAATTAGCCTAAAAGACGAATCGAGTGAAACACAAAAAAAAGAAAAATGATAATAGGACATGATGTATGCATATTCGACGGTAGAAATTAAAATGCTCTTTCATCCCCGCGAAACTCCATCTTTCCCAAAAGTTCTACCTCAAAATCTATTTGTAGCCTATATGATGAAACTCTAAGTTTTATAAGTTGACAGATCCTATATCTACGTCATGTTAGTGAGGAAGCAATTACGTTAATTGGCATTCGTACTCTTTTTTTATACGTCTTAGTATCTTATACTACTTTATTTACATGTATACGTGTCAACGTGTATTTTTATATGTACTTTTTTAATGAAACAGATCATGCAAATCAATGTATAGAATTACATAATGACCAAGTTGCATGTTGTCTTAAGCATAATGACAACAACCCCTTTGATAGGATTTAGAAATATAATAATGGCAATGATAATCTTCTATTTTCAACTTAATTATGTATAGATTTCTTAGTAATATAAATTGCACCAATAGATATATACTATCACTGAATTAGAATTTGTAATAAAAGGATACTATCTTCGTATCGAATTTATAATAAATGGATATTTTTTTTATAAGGATTAATAGACTAATTTGTTGCAAGTCTTACAACTATTTTAATACGGAGTACAAAGACAGTAAATGATTAGATAGTTTGAAAATCGATTCTAAACTACTCGTATATAGTTCGACTACCTTGTTTGAACGGTTGGAAGTTTTAGTTGTTTGCATTATATTCGTAGGTTACGCTGACTATTAGGCAAATTATAAGCTTATTGTACTATTGATTATTCCAAACTTAAGCTTATTGTAGGCTTGGCCCTACTTATGCACTTTAACTCCAATTATTTAGGAGGATCTATGTGTAGTAAAAGTATTCTTTCAAATGGGGAAAAATATACTCCCTCTGTTTTTATTTACTTGCTACATTGGACCAAAATATGTGAGAGTTTTTTGGTCCGTATGTAGCAAGTAAAAAAGGACGGAGGGAGTAGTAAAAATTAGACGAGTAATTCAACCAAAAGTTTTATCTGATGGTTGAAAATTATCATGAATAGGTTTTATATTTTATCAAGTTCCCTCAAGTTTATTGCCTCTTCTTCTCATCCATTTCAGAATTTATGACTTTCGTAAAATATATATATATATATATATATATATACACATGCGACCTAATGTGATGCTGGTGTTGATACAAATCAACCAAATAGGTAATACTACACAGTCCTTAAATTGAAATTAAACTAAACAAAAACACACAAACATTAATATAATTAATATATAAATTGAAAAATTATTTTTATTTTAAACACCTTACACATTTAATTAAAGTGGAAATGTAGATTCCACTCAAAATATATTAAAAAAAATGAAATGAAAATATAGATCTATTATATGGGGAGGACATGAGGTGCCCATTGCCCAACCCATGTGATGATCATTCATCATGGATTCCTTTTCTAAGCAAGACAATTGAGTAATTGACAGCCTATCAAATTTGCTAGGAGTCATAAATAAGGTCCATCGATCTTTAGAAGTTGTGACTTAAGAGAACTTGATGACAAATACCAATATGTACTAATGAACGAAGAGGTTTCTTCAGTGTTCTAGAAAGAAAGAAAAAGAAGGAGCAAAAGTGAACTATAATGCAAAAACTATGGTACTGTACTTAAAGACACATTACATCCGTTTTTGATAGGCGTAGCATTTGAGCTGGTTCACAATTGTCCATACCCAAAATTGACTCATAATGTATCTAATTATAAGAATTATTAAATTATGTTTATCGAGATAAATTCAATAAGATCACACATAATTAATGTTAATTGATTATGCATAAATAGTAATTATTGGTCAAAATAAATTTTATAAATAGTGTCCAACCTTTCAAAGGTAAAGTGTTCATCTGAAATAAGATAAATGATGTAGAACTTTTTAATTGAAATGAATTAGAGTACTCATGCAAATTACTACATGAGTTTAGTTTATTCGCCAAAGGCGGGTGGAAATTCATCATTGTAAAACAAAAATAAAACCATGTTAAGAATATATTAATTAGGTGTTAAATATCTTACCAACTTTTTAATATCTTACCGACTTAATACTCATAATTGCGATGCTAATACATTTTAACGACCGAGATCAAATAATGATATATACAATTTACATAATAATTATCAAATTCATTTGATTTGTCAATCATTTTAGCTTTTGGCCTTTAAACTACATGCTATGTCTCCATAACTTTTTTTTTTTTTTGGTTTCTAGCACACATGTGTTGCCGCTCTCCACCCAACCCACCGAAAACAACATATTATAAAATTGAATTAAATACACTTAAACACTTATCTCGCATTCTCGCCATTATATATTTATATTGTTTTCCTTTTTATTTTTTTTGTTTAGAGAATTAGCTAGTACGTTCATCAATGTCAATGACATCACCAACAAATGTAAATAAATTAGCAATTGCTGACGCCATTTATATGACGTACGCTACTAAGCTACGGTACTAGTCATGCCAAGTGGCAATTGCCAAATTATTGGCTACTAGTGTATGAGTAATTGTGAGCTGCTTAAACCAAACAAAAATGAATATAATTAATATAATATATTGATTTAAAATTATTAACATAAATTGAAACTAAAAAATAAGTTTAGTTCAAAAAAAATTGAGCGTCAAGCTTCTAAATTAAAAACATTATTGAGTACATATATTATTACTTGCATCAAGTTGATTGCTAATTATTTTATGATTTATTCACGCATGATTTAAATTAAGAAAAAAGACTGAAAGGATTTCGAATATTATGTATTTGGTTTTCCCAACTATGTACTGTACAACTTGTTCCTCATAATTTGATCCCATAGAACGTACAAGATGCTTTATATCTTTATTTCTAGCCATATGACCTTTTCTAACAGATAAATGTGATTAAGTACTTGACAAAATGGTCCTTTGCCTCATGAACTCATGGTGTGTTGAAGACCAAGTTGTCTACAAACTTGGATGAATTGTAAGGACTAATATGTAGTACAAATGCAATTGTTGAATTTAATAAAAGAGGTGGCCAGTGAGAGTGTGTCACGTCTCTATTACGTATGATTAATCTAGTAAGTACTTAAAAAGATAAAGATTCATTTACAATTGTGGCTGCTGTTACTATCTACTTAAAGATTAAAACAGACGAATTTTGAAAAAAGTGCACTTGTAGTGGTTGGAGAGTAATAATCCACTTTGAAAGTATATATTAAAAAACAACTTAGAGATCAATTTGTCAATGTCTTACATCAACTTGTAGATGTGATTTTTTCAAATTTAAACAACAAAAGCTACATGTTGTACAAAATTTGGACTCTATTGCAACATCAGTTTTTGATGAGAAGATGAGGTGGTTCTGATTAAATAAAATAAGATATAACGCGTTTAGTTTTACTCCGCATATAATAAGAGTTGAAAGATTCAACAAATTAAATATGCCTTTATTCGATTAGATTTGCCGGCAGGTTATTATTAATTAGAGGAGAAGTATAAGAGATAAGTAAATAACTCACTCACATAATGATCTCATGCTCTAGTCGTACATGATTTGAAAAGTATAAGTGATAGCGTAAACATATACACAGTAATACATATCTTGGTCAATTACTTCGTAAGTATTCGGTTTTTTTTTTAATACCCGGAGCAAAATTAAAGAGTAAAGAAATTGACAATAAGGGTCAGTTTACTTCAGTTGAAAGCAGCTAAACAGAACTGATTGGAGCCGAATCGAACCGATCTTTTTTAAAATTTTATTTATTTATTTTTATATAAAGGATTAATTAGTAGTAAAATAAAAGAAGAGATGAACTGAACTGAACTGATTTTAAGTTGAAGTAAATTTACCGCAAATGATGTGGGTTTCGAGATAAGACATTATTAACATAATATTCTTTATTTAATTAGAATCATTAATAAGAGTTGATTCAAGTGCTAAGCACTTTGATGTTGCTTAAGAGAGGTTTCGGACTCTGGGGTTTGACTCTCACTAAATACAAAAAAATTTGTCGGAAAACTCTCCCACCATAAAATAGTTGTGCGACCAGGGTCACATCCAAATATAGTAGAAATTAAACTTCGGTGAACCAAGTAGACATACTAAAAAAAATTAGAGATGAAGTAGTTAAACTTGGAAGTATGAGTAAAATAATCCCCATGTATGTCTCTCTCATAAAACCAATTAGTAATGTAAGAGATAACCTTCTAAAATTATATAGTGCATAATTGTCATCCTCTCTTATTTTTCCACATGACTTTATTCTTTCAACAAACAAAATGAGAAGTTTTATTTATTTATTTATTTATTTTTTTTTTTAAGGAATGATAGTGGCCCTCGATCAAGGGTCTAAAGTTAGATTCATATGGTCTAGTTATAACCCAAGTACATGATAGTAGGGGATAATTATTAATCTCAAGTGTTTCAAGCCATTACGAATCGAACTTGTGATCTATCTTACGGTTACAAGCCAAAATCACTAACAAATGTACCAACTTCGTAGAGTATATATTTAATCTAAAGGTAAAAAAAATAGAACCTTTTAATTTTGGTATTTGGTGAGAGAATGTTTTAAGACTTATTTATATTTACTGAAAACAAACTGATTGGAGCTAAATTAAAAATGAATGAATTGAAATCAAGCTAAAGTAAACAAGCCCTTAAATAGAGTTTTGCACCAAAAACTCTAATCAAAACTTTCAAATGAAAAAGGTTAGCAGATGAGTTTTTTATTAGTTTTTTGGAAAGAAGAAAATTAAATGACTTTTTTGTTCATATAATTTTACCTAACAAAAAAACATTCCAAAAATAATAATGATAAATAAATTAAATGTCCATAAATGTAATTTTATTCTACAAAAAGTACAAATTTTAAGCGATTAGTTAAGTGTTAACAAACACCTTTATACAACAGTCAAATCTTTATAACACCTTTAAATTAGCTCTTTCTCAAAAAAAAAAAAATTGTTTAAATCAGCAGTCTAATCTTCTAAACTAAAAGTAAACCGATAAGAATTGCATAATAACACTTAATAACTTGTTATGTATTATTGATCACAAGTTATTTATAGTATAATATTCTACGAAATTAATACCTAACATAATAACCTAATTAAGAAAAATCATTGTTTACCAGAGTAACATTTTATCTCCTAATATGATCAATACGAAAAAAATATATTATCTATATCTTCCTAACATAAATTAAACCTTAAACCACAAACTCAAAATTCTAATGACCACCATAGCAAAATTTGGACCCAATATTAATTTGTCGTGTACAGTAAATCCATAATTGATAAAAGTTCTCCACTATCATTGCATTCAATGTCCAACGTTCACTAATAAACTGATGTGTCGCACTAAAAGTGACACTCGGTGCTCCGAGGACATATGTGGGAATTTGTTCCATCGACAATTGTCATTTACTTAAATACTCTTCTCATCATCTATAAAAGTAGTACGTATAAAATGGTTGATAAATATACGAGGTATAATAATAACGGTTGAAATTACTTAATTTTTCATTTCTATATTTAGAAATAAGCCTTAATCTATCATTTGAAAACCCTTCCTTTACCCCACATCAGTGCATTATTAGGCGTTAGACGTTAATATAATATACATGGTCCTAAATCCTAATAAACTTTAGCCTTTTGAACGGAAGAGTTACCCTTGAAGAAAATGTATTCTTCTTTGTGTCTCATTCTAGCCTTTTACGTCACAAAATTTACGGCCCTATTAACCACTCGGGTCGTATTAATTTGTCTACTATCTCCAAATTATTCAATAAAACCAATTGTTATAGGTCCACAAAATCTTATACGTATCTAGCGCTGAGTGATTACAACTCAGGATTTTTCTTTTCAACATATTCGCTTATTGTTGATTGTATTCATTGAAAATGTTAGTAAGCGAAACACACTTTGTGTTTAAATTATTCACTTGGTCATTGATTCGAATTTTAGTTGTAGACTATGGTTTTATTCACTTATCTTCATCTATGAAGTATGATGTAGTAGAATTCAGAACATGTGAAAACGAGTTTTGTAACATCTATTGCTTTCATTCTATCATCTTTACATAATGCTTGTTTTGCAACATTGATGTCGTGATGTTGAGTGCTTAGTTATTATTTGTAAACTTGTAATTAGGGGTAGTCAACCTTGTACTCGATTTTGTTACAACTATTTTGATATAAAGTTAGAATAAAATGTAGGAAAAAATCATAAATATAATCCAGCGTTCACTTAATAAAAGACCGAACTTCGATTAATTTAAAAATGGACCCAACTTTCATGCTTAATTTCCAATTTTGGACCCTCCTAAATTTTAACCTGTAAAATCAAGTAAATCTTGTTAATTATCCGTTTTTTTTTTAACATATGGAGGTTTCGGGCGGAAGGGATGGTTATGGTGAAGGTTTCGAGTGGTCCTGCTTAAGCAAAAACCGAATAGTTAGCAAGATTTACTTGATTTTACAAGTTAAAATTTAAGAGGGTCCAAAATTGAAAAATGGGCATGAAAATTGGATCCATTTTTGGATTAATCAAAGTTCGGTCTTTTATTAGATTAGCGTCTATAGTTGGGATTATATTTATAAATTTTTCCTAAAATACATGTACTAACCTTGAAATCTTTGCGAATAAAAGATACAAATAATGAGCTTATTGCGTATGAACATGCACTAATATATTGTAACATGTAACTAAATTTTTTGGCAGGGAAATAGTAAGCAAGTACATCAAAGAAGTACGAGAACTTGGGTTCAGAATACAAGAACTAATATCAGAGAGCTTAGGGTTGGAGAAAGATTACATAAAGGATGTGTTAAGAGATCAAGGACAACACATGGCAGTTAACTATTACCCTCCATGCCCCGAACCCGAAATGACATACGGGTTGCCGGGTCATACCGACCCAAATGCTTTAACTATTCTTCTCCAAGACTTGCAAGTTTCTGGCCTCCAAATCTTGAAGGATGGTAAATGGCTGGCTGTTAAACCTCAACCTGATGCTTTTGTTATTAACATTGGTGATCAACTGCAGGTAATTTCCACATGTTATTATTAAACCCTTTGTCCTAATTTATAATTCGCTATTTTCTTTTTTTACATTAAGGTTCACTATTAATTATTATATATGCAATGTCTTAATAAGAAAAAATATTTACTAAAATCCTATTTTTGTTTTTATTTTTGGTAAAAATAAGTTTTTATCTAAAAAAAAAATTTTAAATAAATTCAGTTTAGTAAAAATAAGTTACAATAATTAATAAATTATTAATTAATGAATTCTGCAAAAATAAATTCAGTTCAGCAAAAAAGTTCTCATAAGTGAACTAAATTTAATTTAGCAAACATAAATTCAGTTCAGCAACAATAAATTCATTTCAGCAACAATAAATTAAATTCACTTTAGCAAATATTAGTTAACGAAAATAGAGCCTAAATGATTTACCGAGTAAATAACTTGGGCAATTAGAGTAGTAGTATATGAGCCTTGTTATACGAGGTATAAATTTGCATTTTGTTTCGAATTTGTTGTGCACTTGCGGTCACACACTTGTACGTTGGTTGTTATAGCTTATAGATGGACACCATTAACGTTCTAGGAACTACCACATTCATCTATAGAGTACTATATCCGATCTTACAAGAACATACTCTAAGGCCTTTTTTTTTTCGCTCAAATAAATTTGAACGAACTTTTGCTAAAGTGTCTAATACAATTTTATTTTTCTTAAAACCTATTAATTGACTAAATTGAATTGATTTTAATTGGATTGCAATTAATTGAAAATAAGTTTAATACAAATACGGGGTAGAAAAGAAGGATCTTATGACTACTAATAAAAAGTACTTCTGAAATTTCTGTCATAACGATAAAAAAAAATTGACACTATATCTTCTAAATTTTTAGTCAATATTATAGTCAAATGGAGTTATATTTGATCTGTGGCAATAAATACTTTAATAATATATAGTTAAATGAAGTTTTCTTTGATTCGTATCAATTAATACTTTAATAATATAAGAACTCTATAATTTTTTCTAATATACTTTAAAAATATTTATGGTATTAATTTTGCATCAATATAGGTAAAAAGTAGAATTGGCATAAACTTTATGAAAAAGAGAAATTACATAAAAAATATTACTCTCTCAATTATTTTTTAGGTCCAATATAATAAGTAAAAAACAATAAAGAGAGTACATTTTCTGTCAATATTTCATGTAGGAAAATATTTTCAAATCTACAATATTCAATACTACTCGTACTGTCGTACAGCCCTACAATCGTACATAGCAATGGCAAATAAAGCATGTGATTAAATTTGAACGGTGGGGAGTAGTAATACGTAGTACTTAATTGAGTGATTGAAGCTGTCATTACCCATACGTGTCGAATCTCTAAAGTCTGATCAGAGCTTCACCACATCTACACTAACAACACTAGTACACTCTAGGGTGTAAATCCAATATCAAATACTTTTGATTATTTGTGTTTTATTTTTTTGATATTTTTTGAGCTGAGCTAGTGTCTGAGCTAGTGCATACAGAGTAGATACTACTCAATACCCGGTACTTATTTGATATGGTTAAGAAAATTATATCAAAGCTTACCTTCAATGAGAATCCCTTATTATATATATTACATGACAAAAATAATTATACCGACCCCACAATTTTTATTCAATAATCTAAGAAGTGATATGTTTAATTAAATATATCACTTAATAAACTTGACACTCCCTGATAGAATTTCGTTGCTACTTGTTGATTTTTGACTATACCATTTGTAAGTAATTGTGATTAGCTTGAGTCATATATACGAAAAACATAGTAAATTACTAATTTGAGGTTTGATTTCCAATTTAATTCAATGTTTTTAGGGGCATAAACAATTTACCTGTGATAAACTGGTTTTCCCTATGCCCTGGTTTCGATTGAATAATTGATAATTACAAGTTGATACTTTTAGGCACTGAGTAATGGAATCTACAAGAGTGTATGGCACAGAGCAGTTGTGAATACAGATAAGCCAAGATTATCAGTTGCATCTTTCCTTTGCCCTGCTAATGACGCATTGATTAGTGCGCCACCACGTCTCACCGCCGATGGATCATCGCCGATGTACAAAGATTTTACATACCCTGAGTACTACAAGGCCTTTTGGAGCAGAAATTTGGATCAAGAGCATTGCTTGGAGCTATTTAAAAACCAAACATAAAATATACTACATTCGCCACAAATTAGTTGGTTGCAACAAACTATTATTGTATACACCCTCAGTTTTTTAGATGTTATTTTTGAATATTATTAATGAGAGATAAAATATTCAAAAATTGCAATTAAAAAAACAGAGTGAGTATTAGTTTGTTATAACTAATTCGTAACAAAGGTAGTATATGAACTTTTAAGGGTGCTAAATAAGTTTATAATCAGGTGTTAGAATTGTTGCATTTCATATTGTTGATTTGTTACATTGTTGCTTGATTGTAACACCTAAGTTATTAGAGTAAAAATAAGGTCGTAGAGCCTATTTTTACCCATTCGACCATTCATGTAGTCCAAACCCGATTTAATTAGGATCATGTTCCACACTTCCATGACGTCGATAAAATAAAATTTATTTGCAATTTTGTGTTCGTAAATTTTATTGATTACATTGTTTGTAAGCCTGTTGATGGTGATTCGGTGAAGTGAGTTATAAGTCTCTTAAATTATGGAGTAGTATGTTTTTTTTTGTTTTGAAAATATTGCTATGTATTTTGCTGTTATTTACTCTGAATGTCTGTGTAGTAATTTTGTTGTAATTTATATTAATATGCACTATAAATAGTAATAAAAGCCAAATTTGTGTTGTAAATGAAGAGAGCAATGTTTTTCACGTATTATGCAATATTGCAATATTGCAATGCACCAAAATCGTCATACAATTAAATGGGCCCAATTAAACCACCCACTTTCTAAGAAAAAATTGCATTAATGGACTATGTGAGATTGTAAGAGTTTGGGATTAATGAAGTTGAGTTTGCAATTTCACGGGTTGCTGTTAAACATTTTCGAATTCATCTTCAATACAACCCAATTTATAAGCCCATTGGTAAGTTATTAACTTTACAATATCTCAAAATCATCGTTATTTTTACTCAATACTAGCATTTCCATGCACAAGTGATAGGCATATATGAAATATATGATTATTGATAAATTTTTGCACGTATTAATTTTCTATTTGCGTTACTTTGATATGAGTTAGTTACAAGTTAGAACTTAGAATTGTGTCAGTCGTGCAACCTCTTGAACCGTAGGTATGAGCATTGGGTTGGAACTTTAAACCTCACCACCCTCGTCTTGCAAGTTGTCACTTACCTGCCTCACAAGGTGAGTGCCTCGGGCATATCTTGATGAGAGAGTACCGTAATAGTAAGGCTGCAACTCAAACACACTAGATCTGACCCATATCCTTCCTAAGTTACAACCACCAAGCAACTTTAGCAGAATGAAGACTCTAGAAAGCAACTTCAGGACTACTAGGCCCAAGTAAGATTTACTTGTTTGGAAATGTATGGCCCAAAAAACAAGAATAAATGTATATCAGTATATGTTAGTCTTTACTATGATTGGGGAAAAACTGCTTCAGGAACACAAAAGATTATGAATTATGAATTTTTATTAATATAGATGTAGAGATTAAAAAACACCATTTAGAAGGTAGTACAAGCATAACAGTACAGTATACTTTGTTACAATGGTAAGAAAATCAGTCCAACAAGATACATACAATGGGAAAAATAAAAGGTTGAATTTCAAACAACCACTTAATTAATCTTCTTCAAAAATTCCATGACTTTAGTATCATAAGCTGAGCAAGCCACTCTAAAACCTTCGAAACCAGAACCTTTAGCCAAAGACTCAAACTCCTGTTCAGTCCTTTCTTTGCCACCAGGGTTGTGAGCCAACATGATTGCATCCACGTGGAAGACTGTCCTTGCGGCGTGGCTGGTTTCTGGTGCCACTGGGAGGATGTACTCACACACGATCACTTTGCCGTGGTCTGGCAATGCTGCATAACAATTCTTCAAGAAATTAAGGCAGTGTTCGTCGCTCCAGTCATGGCAAATCCACTGCAATTTCAAAAGTTTAAATGTTACATTGCATATATACAATGCTAATGATTTGATCTAGTACACCAAAAAAAAAAAAAAAAA
>PYUH01000052.1:723977-794861 GCA_016808085.1 Suaeda aralocaspica
AAAAAAAAAAAAAAAAAACTTTAATGTTACATTAGATAGTCACCTTCATGAAAATGGCATCTCCCTTTGGTACACTCACAAACATATCTCCTCCAACGTGCTCCACTCCTAAAGATTTAGATTACATAAAGATTAGCTTCGACACCCTAAAAGTTTCTAAGAATGCATGAGATATCCGTTTTGTTGAACTCAAAACGTGGGATAGTAGTTTTTGAAAGAATGTTTAGTATGTACCATTATACGTGGGTGCATCTTCAATAACATGAGGCAAATCGAAGTTGATTCCCTTAATGGTAGGATGTTTGGAGAGGATCATGTTAAGAGTTGCACCAGTACCGCCTCCAACATCAACTAAGCTCGAAAGACCCTCGAAACCTTTGTAAGTGTCAAGTATTCTTTTCATGGTAATAGTGGAGTGGTTTGACATTCCATTGTTGAAAACTTTGTTGAACCTAGGGTCTGTTCCATGGTAATCAAATGCAGTCATACCATAAGCTTTGTTGAATGGAATTCCACCATCAAGAACTGCATCCTTTAAGTGGTACCTATGAATAACAAAAGGGAAAGTGATAATCAGAAAATGAGATATTGGATGGTTTGATTCTTTTATTAATTTCTTTTTGGACAGTTTGATTTTTCTCTTTAAGAAATTTGATCATACACAAAAAAAATGTGTTTGATAATACCATTTTCAATTAAAAAATAATACTTCTATAAATATTTGAAGCGCCTTGAATGTTTTTTTTTGTGAAAAGCATCCGAGTTTTTATTACTCCCTCGGTTTTTTTTAGTTGCTACAAATTGACTTTTGGCACTATTTATGTTGCAACTTTGAGTCACTTTGATAATTAATATTTAAGGAATAACATAATCATATGGGATCTTGTTTGATTCGTCTCAATATATAATTTTTTTATAATTTTTAATTATATCAAACTTGAGATATTAACATTATAAGTTACATATTAGGGATGCGAAAAAAGTGAATATAGCAACTAAAAAAAAGACGTAGGGAGTATAAGCCAAAAGTCTAGCACTCAACATTCAACAATGACCTTTATAAACCAACTACTGCAAGTCTTCAATAAGGTGAATCGGTTGATATCTAAAAGCGACCAAGTGAATAACAAACTAATCATCTATTGCTAATTGATAAACGCCTAAACAACCAATGTTTGAAAGAGTCGTTGCAGGTGTGCCGTGAGTCCGTGACAGCGACCACCATTGACCCACCAAATCCAGGGCCCCATTTTAATCCACCAAGAATTGTTCATAATATCTTTTGATTAAGGGTTGCAATTTTCAATTTTTACGTGTTTATAGTCTTTTATGCTCCATAGATCCATCAAGTTGGAAATTTCTCAATACAATGGTTCATAGCTCATACACAACATTATACCATATTAGTATAGTATTCCACATAAGAATATAGTGACTAAATGTTTACTTAGCCACCCTATAGTTAATAAACTTGAAAACTACTCTTCGTTTTACCAATTGATGATTGACACTCCGTATCTAAGGTTGATAGATAGTTCAAACTCTCCTCATGAACTTGCCAAAAAACGATTT
Organism: Suaeda aralocaspica; assembly: GCA_016808085.1. NCBI lineage: Eukaryota > Viridiplantae > Streptophyta > Magnoliopsida > Caryophyllales > Amaranthaceae > Suaeda > Suaeda aralocaspica. The sequence goes on from PYUH01000052.1 coordinate 725,550, forward strand.
TCAAATGATACTAGATGATGTTTTTAACCCCCAGTTATAATTTATACTATGGTGTCTTTTACCAGAAATGGCAACCAAACTAATACAAAGCTGAAAATGGAATTGAGTCCCTCAATCTTTCTACTAAACATTCCAATTTCATAACTTTTGTAGTTTTCTACTTATTGTAACAAGACTAACAAGTAACTACATAAATATGTAAATAACACAATACAAAAGCAGATAAAACACAAAAGCAAATTCTAACCTTAAAAAAAACACCACTTAATTATACTCCCTCAATTGTAACAATAGTTTCACATTTGTTGAATAATGATTCTGAACTTCTGATTTAATTTACTAGTATATGATGCTTGTAATCATGAATTCATGATCATTAGTATTAAATTTTGGTTAGAAGTAGCCAATAAGCATGATCAAAAACTAAAAAGAGAGAAATTAAATAATTAAAAAAAAAGGCAAGTTTGATTAATTACCAGCTTTCCATGAGAACCTTATCTTGATTCATAAGTGACAAAGCACCCAAGGTGACACCATCATCATTCTTGGTCAAGAATTGGCAAACGGGGGCGAGCCCGTAAAGCCTTTCGACCCGCCCATCAGGCCCGTTCTGAAGTGAGCAAGTGAGTATTGAGTAGCTAGCCAAAAGACGGAGCATCCTATCCAACATGGTTGCAGCATCCGGGTTCTTGGTTGGCAATTGGGCTGAGATTTGGGCCGGACTGAGATGGGCTCCAGGCCCAGCCCGCTTGATGATCTCAAGCACATCAAGCTCAATCACTGCCTTGAGGACCATAGGCGGGACTGACCCGCTTGTGACCGTCATGGCAAAGGAGCACGCCTCGTCTTCCCCCATTTTAGTGGCTGGCTCAGCTGAAGTTGATCCCATTTTTTGGGGTTGAGTTTGGGAAAGTTGAAAAAACAGGGTTATAATAAAACAGAGTAGAACAGAGGAAAACAGAGATAGAAGAGTAGGTTTGCAAGTGCTAATTAGTAAAGGGATGTATATATTGATTTTTCTGTGCTCACCCACCAACAACCACTAAGCAATACTTTTGAATATTATTGGTGCTTTTTTGTTGCAAAGGGTCCCAACCTTTGGTTGTTGAGTATTTTATATTCTTTCTCAACAAACATGGAGTTTTGAATATCATTGTCTAATTCACTTATGTAAGGAATAATGATGATGATAATGGCTTCTCACTCCAATAGTTAGGGCCTGTTTACTTCAGTTTAAAATCCGTTTAATTCAGTTCAGGTCCGTTCAGTTTAGTTTAACTTTTTCCTTATTTTGCTATTTATTAATCCTTCCTAAAAAACTTTCAGTTCAGTTCAACTATTTTCAATTGAAGTAAACAGACCCTTAAAGCTAACTAATCAATATATTTGAAGATGAATATGGAATCTTTATATTTGCTTATATAAGGTACATTATTTTTATCCTTTCATAGTTATCTTTCATATATCGTTAGTCAAAAGGTTTTTTTGTTTAAATCATATTTGTTTAATTCTATTCAACATATTTTAACTGAATAAGTAACAATCAATATATGTAATAAAATTGAGACTACCATAATTCTAGGATACATACATAAATTGATATTTGAAAACTTAAAAAGTAAATCCACGTAAACTAGCTAATTAAAAATGGAAATTTTAAGTGATTGTCAACGAGTGATTATAAACTCAAACTCATCCAAGGGAAGGGTTCAAAGGATGCTCATTTGATTATTGATGATATTGTTAATGTTAACGCTTGTTTTTGAAATTTTGTCATTTTCTAATATTAGTTGAGTTTCAATGAAGTGAAGTTGGCTTACATTTTTGTGTTTGTGGAGCCAAAAAGGTCAGTACTAAGTAGATTCAAAGTAGTGTTTTTTCATAGTCTTAATTATTCGGCATGTCATCTAATTCATTACTTTAACCTAATGTTTTAATTAACTCTTCAGCATCTTGTTAAACACTGATAAAATAACACGTTAGTTTACTTTACATGTCCACTAAGACTTAAATTTGTATTGTACAAATATGAGGTCAAATCCAAAATGGAGTAGATTCTACACTTTGAAGTTGCTAAGTCTACTAAATTTGGATGATGAATTATTCAGTCAGAAATTAAGTTGAGCAGATATTTGAAGCTACTGTGACTCGTCATCACCCTCACCAACCCTTTACCAACCTCACTGGGAGAATGCAAAAATAAAGATATATTTTTTTTTTCCATATTTCTAATCGTTTTATAATTGAAATGTGAACTTGTTTTTTTTTTTAACTTTTTGAGTTTCTTTGTAAAGGCTTTATGTCAAAAGTTTGGTAATAACGTTTTATTACAAAATTATACTCTAATTTCATTTGATCCATAAAAACTAGGCTGTACAAGAATGTATGGGCACAGAATTAAAATATACAACAAATATTAGAGAACACACCACTTGAAGATTAGAGGATGCAAGTAAGCCAAATGCTACTCCGGATTTTGGTTATGGCAATATGATATCAATAAAATGTTAAAATTGTGCACTTTTATTTATTTTTCGTAATGAAAAGAAGATCAACATGGGTGAAATTAATATAGATGTATAGAAAGTTATCTAAGTTGTAAAAGTCAAATGTAGTAGAAGTAAAAATTATGGAGTATGTATAATATGAATCAATTCACCTACAAAATCTTGGGGATTCAGAAGAGACCTCAAATTATTGGAATATCATAAATTTTTCTTATGATCAATGCATTCATTTTCATTTATGGTTAAAGATGCTCTATCTACTACGGAGTTGTTTAATTTTGCATGTAATACGTCGCTATTAGTCATGAACTAACAATATTGACTAACCACTATCCACTACCTTAAGTCTTCAACTGTAGCAAGATGTTATGGTTTCGTTATACTTAAGATAAAATTTACAAACATTTCAATGATTATGTCAAGAATTAATAATGTTAATTTTGCCTCATTGGTGCACAATTGATATAATTTGGCTAACCAGTCTTATTTCCAGCTTTATTTAATTTTTTACGGAGAATGTGATTTCATTTTTTTAATTAAATGAAATGACTTTAACCTGCCATCCAATTACAATATTTAACTACTGAATTTCTGAACTATGTCTAACATACGTATGGGATGTTTGATTTTTTCTTCATGTTTGGAGAGTCAGAAGATTGGTGATGACAAAATTGATTCAAAAATCTTGTGGAGTCAGTGGTAGGGCTAGTTGTATGTAAAATTTGGGGGTAAGGTCGTACGGAGTAGGTGTATACTGCATACACGACAAAAACATAGAAAATTATAATTACTACAACCTAAAATTTGATTATGGTGTCTTCATTATATATCTTGTAGAATCTTACAATAAAAATTCGATTTTTCGATTCAATTATGAAACCTTTATCAAACCCCATACAAGCCTACAAAGCAACTTAATAATTAGTTAAATATAGTACTGCTATTTTTTAATTAGTAGCAACACTTGAAAATTTTTATATTCCACAAATAATACATAAATGTTGTAACTAATAAGAAATAGAGATAGTAATAAATATAAATCAGGTTAAAGGCTTAAGAAAACAAAAATCATGTACGGATTACTAAAAATTTAAAATGGGTACACATTCAATAAAAAGGCCCAAATTTTCAGATCCATCAAATAATAGTTCCATTATCCGACATCGAAGCCCATCTTCTGAAATCTTATCCAATGACCCAATCTCCACCTTGGGAAGCATTATTTTTTATTGCAATTATTAAAAGCTTCAAAACTTCAAAATTTAGGAACTCACCAACGGTCAAATTTCATATTCCCCAAACACAACAAATTAATCACACCCTAAAACTCTCACACTAACGCAACATCTTCAATAACATCAACACATGAAGAAATCAATACAAGTTAGCACCCCAAAACAACCAAAATCAAGAATAAAAATCAATCAATTCTCCAAAATGGGTATCCAAAAAATGACCAATAATTCATCCAAATTATCTACACCCTTTGAAGATGATTCCCCAATTAGAGCAGTTTTTTGCTTGAAGAAAAAAGATGACATGAAAAAGATTGAAGAACTTGAAGAATGCTTTATCTTGGATTTTGATCCTTCATCTCCCATTAATTTCACCAATCTTTCTCACTCCAAAAGTTCCGATCTTCGCGATGATATGGATGTCTCTGTTCTTGCTGAAAATGGAAAGGTAATTCATGAATTTATCATTATTCATTAATTCTAATTTTTTTTTTTAATTTTATTTAATTTTATTTGGGTTTGTTTCTTTGAATTATATGATTTGATTTTTTTTAATTGTAGGTGGCTTGTAGGGATTACCCACATCCAAGGCATTTATGTGCGAAATTCCCTTTTGATAAAATTTCTCATGAATCTCATTGTAAAATGGTATAATAATCATTTTTTTTTTTTGTGGGTTGAAGAAAGTTTTTTGGTTTTTGGTTAATTGAGTGTATGTGTGATTGTTTATGTGGTGGTGGTAAATTGGCAGTGTTATTGTTATGTTTGCGAAAAGGCGGCGCCGTGTGAAGAATGGACAAATGGGATGAAGCATTGTGATGCTAGTGATAATTGTGATCAACTTTGGAGATGGTTAAAGGCTCGGAAGAATTAATTTCGATTTCGAAGAATGCTAATTTTGTTAGCCATAGTACATCTTTTGTTTTTTTTTTTTTTTTTTTTGTTTTTGTAATTGCTCTCAAATTCAGGCTTAGAATTTGAGTTTAGCTTTGGATGATGAAATTAGAGTGAGAATGACTAGTGAATTTGGGTAACGTGTAGATATAGAGCTTATTCCTTTTGAAAGATGTAGTATCAACTGTCAATGGAGAAAGTATGTGAAAATTTTATGTACGCATTTTGGATTAAAATTTGATATTTGAGAATTTTATACACTACTAAATAAAGTTCTCTCATTCTTAATGTGGAAAAAAAAAATACTCTTGAAAGTTGTTCATTCAAAGTTTGGAGCTTGAATTTTGTGAAAACTATATGAATTCTAAAAATACAATTTGATTAAGTGTATATGAACCCAAATGTAAGGAGGTTTTGAAACTTCTATGATCTGGCTAACTTTTGATTTTTCTGATTGTTAGTGGTGATCTAATAATTCAATCGGTGATTAAAGTTCATTAGACTAAATCATTAGATATATGACTAACACAACTTTTGGAACGCAATTAAGAATCAAATTTCTTTATTAAGGTAAAAATGAAGACTATGTTAATTAAGGTAGGTTTGGTAACAAATAATTTGCCTATTATTTCTTCCAACACCAAGGTAATCTTGTCATTACTCCTAACAAAAAAATAAAAAGCATTTTTTTCATTTCAGCTGGAAAAATATAAACGAATTAAGTTTATTATGGTTTTTAAAGAATAGCCGAATCATACTTAACCGATGCCGTGAAGCCTTTCGTCAGTCTTCTAACCTCCTTTCTTCATCATCTCAACCTCTATTAACAAACTTCTTTCAGACCTTTACCACCACCAAATCCTTCATCAAACTCCATCAATGGCGGAAAACACCGAACAAAAGCTTAAACGATACACCGGAACAATGAAATACCTCGACAAACAAAAAATTGGCTACATAGTTCCCGACATCGAAGTCTTCGTACAGCCACCTTCTCTCTCTTCTTCCTCAATCAAAGAAGGAGACCGTGTAGAATTCGGCATCAATTTCCGCGATTCAAACCCTCAGTTCGAAGCAGTCGACGTCACTCCAATTAAACTCCAGTGTTTCAATTGCGGAAAATACGGTCACTCAACCACCGATTGTCGTCGGAAAAAATCAAAGTCAAAATCTAGGGTTAGGTGTTATCGTTGCGGCAAATTAGGGCATTTTGCGCGGGATTGCGGTGGGAGAAGTTGGAGTTCGTCTTCGAGTTCGAGCTCAGTAGTTTGCGTGAAGAACAAGGAAGATGTGAAGAAAGTTGAGGAGGTTGAAGATTGTTTTATTCTTGAGTTTGATGTTGCTGAAAAGGTTGAAGAATTTAAGGAGAAGGTAGAAAAGAATGATGGTGATGATGTTGAGGAGGATGAGGGTGAGGAATTGAGGTCGATTGTTTGTGTGAAGAATGTTGAAGATGTGAAGAAAGTTGAGGAAGTTGAGGATTGTTTTATACTTGAGTTTAATCCTGATAATGATGATGAAGCTGTTAAGTTTTCGAAATTGTCATTGTGTGATGATGATGATTCCGATGATGTTTCGGTTTTGGCGGCGAAAGGAAAGGTATAATTTTGTTTTTATAACTTATATGTTGTGAATTTGTGATGTTGAATTGTTGATGATTGATTATATACTGTGTGTGAGCTTATGTTGGTATTTATTATTATGTTGATGATTAATGATAGTAATATGTTGTCATATCATATGTATATTTCGCGCAAAAGTGTAGGTTTTGATATTCCTAAGATAATTTTGATTGTAGTGATTGATAGGTTGTTGAATCTATGTATGTGTGTAGGAGATGGAGTGTTCACTCAATCTCCATTTGCATAGGGGAAGCTAGGGTTGTTTAGGGGAGTAACTCTTAGGATTAGTTAAGAATTGAGTCTTCTTAATTTTAGCACCAATCAATTCAAATGAGTTAAAGGGGATGAATTGTGACTTAAAGTAACGTCGATGAAAACTTACTGAGGCGCTGACTTCCCGCCGAAGATGTCATCGGGTTGATGTCTTTATAGAGTCCCTAATCAATCTTTTGAAGAAATTGGTGAATCTAAAGGAGTTATCTTGATTTTTTTTACCAAGAGAATCATGCACATCATGTTGTTGTCCAGTTCTCCTAAATCCTAATCTCTTAGGAATTTACAAAATGCCAAAAAGAGAATAACGGGTTTTGAAAATAGTTAGTATAGGGCAAAGTTCAACCTAATAATTAATTAACTTAGAACACCCATTACTATATGATCATTCAGTATAACACGTGTTAGTTGCTCGATGACTAATACACAATTTACATAATCAAGAACAGTGAACAAAAAACTATAAAATCAGAGTTATTCTGAAAGGATGATTACTGTGGTGTTGTTATAAGTGATGATTATGTTACTTGAACATGGATACTCATGTTGGAGATAAAACTGCATCTCAGGCTCTCTCACTTTGTGATGTGTTGATGTATCGAATTCTCATTTATATATTAAGTGTACTTAATGTGAAAATAATGGTTTAAGTAGTATAGGGTGATCTACGACAGGCTATCTTATTCCTAGGTTAATGTGTATGTTTGATTTTTAAGATTATTATAATGATACTGATATTGATGACGGGAAATTGGTTTTTATTGACAGGTGGCTTGTAGGGATTACCCACATCCAAGGAACTTGTGTGCCATACACCCTTTCAAGACAACTCCTCATGAGATTCATTGCAAAATGGTACTCCCTGATTCTCATGCTTAGTATGCATTTGATGTTAGTTGATTGGTGTTTATTTTATCTAGTTTGATTGATTGAGGAACTCAGGAAAGCATATATCTTTGTTGTTGTTTGGTTCAATTGCAGTGCTATTGTTTTGTCTGTGAAAAACCCGCTCCCTGCAAAAGATGGACAAGAGAACCCATGAATCCTTACCTTCAGCACTGTGATGCCACTAATGACGTCCCAATTTGGAAGGAGATTAAGGAAGTGTATCAGTGTATGTAATTTAGAAGCCCTCTGAGGACAAATGCAGTACTGAAATCTTTGAAAAATTGCTACTGCTAGCACTATACAACGTCTGGTATGTACTTTTGTAACTACTAAATTCTGATTTAGATTGCTACAAAACTTGTTTGTTTTGGGGTTAATTTAATGTGAGAGGTGGGAAGTTCTGTAACATCAAAATTGATAAGCAAATCAGTGTAACTCATCAGCCAGGCTTTTGCAATTCACATAAATTGCTGACCCGAATTACCTGTGCACTGAAATGTTGCTCTAATTGGCCCCTCAACTTTGCAAGATATGATCTTTCTTAGAGTTTATTGGAGGTAGCATTTGTTATTGTTGATTTCTGACAGAGTCCTTAATGACCATAGCTTAATTTTTCAGTCATGATGAATAGCTCTTCTAGATATTAGTTTGTCAATTCCCGGTAGTTATTATCCATAGCTGTTAAGGCGATATGACCTAAGGCAAAGAGTCAGATTACTCGGATAGATGGGATACCAATGGAGTTTGAGATATCTCTTCTGAAAATAATTTGAAAGATTTTATATTCTATGTGGTGTTGTTTGTTACTGTGAATTGACTTTTTAGGAAGTAACTTTCTTATGTTTTATGTTTTTGTACAAAGGAATATCTGTCTCAGAGAATCTTAATTCCAAATCAATATACTTGTTTGCTCACTTTCCAGATTTTAGCCTGAGCGTAATTGTAAGTGCAATAATTTTTGGTGATGGTTTGATTGCAGTGTTATTGCGACATTTGTTATTTATTTTCGCCTTGTGGTAAAAGGTTAACGGATCTAGAAATACTGAAATCAACCACCGTGTGGGTCTGACTCGTGTGATTATCAACATTGGTTTTCTGAAGAGCACTTGGAGATCTGAAATGGCACAGTGATGGCTATGGTGAAGGCTAAATACAGAAGGTGGTTAAAAAAAAAACTGCTTGTCTCATTATGTATGTTCTTTTGAGTGGTCTAATTATAAACTTATATTTGATGATTAATTTCATCAGTTAGTTTTGCAAGTTAGAGAGTTATTGTTTAGGTGTGGTCATCAAATGCATCTATTGGATTAAGTTGTGTGAAAACTTCGATAAACTACTATTGGATATTCTTTTCGTGGACTCAGGACGTTAGCTTGCAAATCTTCTGCTTTGAGTGAGTTCTTCAATTCATCCAATATTAACTGATTTCACTTAACTTTATTCTTGACATTTTTGAGATATGGTGTTTTATTTTCTTAGATTTATGTCAACACAAGAGTATTTCATTCCCTACTAAGGTATGCCTTTCTCATATTTTAGATTATTTTCATAAAGAAGAGTTATACCTTTTTATGAGCTGCTCTGTAAAGGATCAAACACCTGATTTTTGCATTGCTTGTGGCACTCTTTTCTTAGTTTTATTTTTACACAAAGATCATCCCATTCCATATGTGGGATACTTTGTAGAGGGTTAACCAACTTTTTCTGCTTTGCTTGTGAGAAGGTAGCATGACCACTTTAGATTCCAGATCATCAGTGACTAAATTCATTTCAATAGTAGAGTGCTTTAAGAATGTGAGCGCGAAGAACACAGCACTCTGACAGACTTTGTCACCAACAAAGAGACCATCTTGGTTGGAGAACTGGTGGTTATTACAATTAAAATGCTAGTTAGAGTGATAGAGTGGCAATTTGAAGGTGTCATTGATGTGTTCCTATGTGGTGGCATTCGGAAGGGCCAAAAAGATGAAGGTCCCTAAGTAGATGTCGTCGTTTACACTTGTGACTTGTGAGGCTCTAGACTGTGAAAATGGATGGTTGGACTGGTAGATTTTTCATGGACTAAGATCCCTATTTGTCATGGACTAATCATGGAGCTTTCCCTTGCGTAAAATACTTTGTAGCAATGATCAAAATCCGGACTGTGAACATGGATAGTTGGACTGGTATGTTTCATGAATTAAGATCCCTATGAGACTGTTAAAATCACGAAGCTTTCCCTTTCTTATAATACTTTGTAGCAATCAGAATCTATTATCACTGAATGAAGGTCAGGTCGCTTTACCCATTTTCTAATTTACATCTTTCCAAGCAATGCACTTTTCAGTGTGTAGTTTACTTATTAAAATATCTGTCATTTCTGCAAATGGAATTGGTTGTTGCATGTTCTGGACAGTTATGTTTCAATGCTGTTTGCTACATCTCTGAAATACATGCTTAAGCTGTCAAGTGTCAACCTGGATGTAGGATTCATGCCTTGATACATTATTTTTTTCTACCGATGAAGCAGGAGGAAGCTTTAAGGACCAGAATCCCCAATGTATCATTTGCTACGTCTGTGATATACGTTCTATCACCAGCATTTGTTGAAGCATTGTTACATCATTTTGTTCTCCCGATGAAGCAAGAGGAAACTTAGGTACCAGAATCAGAAAGGTATCATTTGCTAAGTCTGTGATGTACGTTCCAGTGTTCCACCACCAGCATTTGTTGAATCGTTGCCAGAAAGTGGAAATAATAATGTCATGACCATAAATTATGTGAAGTAGGGAGTCCCATCTAAGTAAGGAAGGAGCAGTGACAGATGAAGGCGAAAGCAACCAGTCAAATGAGAAGCATCATGGTGTATTTGTAGGGATCAAGATGTGCATCATTTTCATCCACAAAATTCCTGACATTCTAAACAGGGGGTTGTAGGAACTCTCTAGTAGGGAGGGCAACGGAAATGGAGGAGATGATTCAGCCATGATTGAAAGAGTCTACTTGGAAACATGCTGCGTAGAGGAGAAAATTCACTATGCTAATTGATAAATTCTCACTCCATCTTTGATTGTTGGTATCGTCGTATTGCTGAGGGAACAGAAAATTTTCTACCTTCATATGTTATAATGTATTGATTGTCCTAGAACAGTGTCACCATGATACTAGATTAGATATTGAAAATCTCAGGTTTTTATGCTATTTATGTTCTGTTAGTTGTGTCTAGTTCCTGTGCCATGGTGGTAGGGTAAGACTGTAAGAGTAGCGGGTTTGTTTTTTGTATTGTGGTATCAGTTGCCTTTTTTTTAGCCTCCGTTAACACATTGAATTCATTTGTATAAATTTACTCCATGCCTCAAATACTGTTATCAGTGAAGTTTTTACTTCTTTAAGAGTTATACTGTCTTGGAAAAAAAGGTAAGCATGTGGTGTAGGAGGGAAAAATAAAGAGAGCGAGCAATCTTTGGCCTGATTTCTCATTGCCGTTAGGCTTCTGCAGTTTTCCTTCCCAGAGCACATAATCTCAGCTGAAACTTCTTTTGTGAGCCTGCCCGTCTGCTTGTTATACAGTCAGTCGGATAATTATTAACACTACTGACATTTATCAGGAATGTTAATGCATACAGAATGTGCAGTACCAGTGGCATTGATATGCATCTCACTGACAGTGTCAATGTCCAATTGCACTGTCATATTAAGCATCAGATATATACTGTAAACCGTAAGTTTCAAAGTTACCTGTCATTCTACACTGCATAGTAGAAGCAACGCCATTGAATGCTCGTGAGCAACCTCAAAGCATTGAACAACAGTTGGAAGTGAGAAAAGTTGCAGTTACAGATATGAGTGGAAATACTTAATACTTTAAAAACAGCTCCTATGTCCAAATAGCCAGTACCTACCTTGTCCATTTACATAATAATCGTTGTTCACAATGTTCATTCAACACAATTAACCCAACCAAATTACAACTAAAATTCAATCCAACTAAACAAGAACTATTCACAAAAGAGTTATCATCAGAAGTAACTCAGCTAAAAATAAGTAATTCGGCAAGGAATTTCTCAGACTTGCAGTCCTCCTACAATGCTTAGATTGCCCGGTGCTGCCCGTTAGTATCCTTAACCGTCAATGCCATATTAAAGACTTTAAATACGTCGAGATCATCTCCACTTGAACCAGGAGCACCTGATGACTCGAAAAACCTTTTGCTACATTGCTTCCTATATCCAGCCCAGTCAAACTCAACTCCTTCCACGATCTTGTATTTATCATGACTTCTTCTCTCCAACACAAATTTGGAATCACAACAAGGGCACATACTTTTATACTTCCGAATCTGCAGGTAAATTAAAAATACACAGTAGATCAATAAGAATATTTTGTGAATTACAACGTTCCATGTGATTTATTAAACACCATGAGTATGCAAAAGATGACAGTACAGCTGATGGCAAGGACGCAATATTAAATCGATCAACTTCAGAATTTAGATGAAATCATGAAACTAAACCATTACATAGCCTATCACCATACGTACGTACCTCTCCAACTACTTCTTTGATGACCTTGATTTCCAGATGCTCCGAAATTACTGAGTCACATTGTTTGCAGACCATACTCCCTGGCATCTTAATTCTATGAGCAACAAAATAAAACAATAGTAAAAAAGTTAATTTATATAGAGGTAAATAAAATTGCAGGAAAATCTATAGAATGCCTTTAACCTCATCTATCTAGAATAACAATCAAGTATTCAAGTGTATGATCCAACACCAATTAATCAATAATAGGCATAAAATTTTTATAATGTATCATGCATTAGGGGAAGTTTAGAAACTAGCTAGGGAGTAGAAATTAATATACTACAAGTCAACAACATGCAAATCTCTATTCTCTAGTTAAGATTTTAACTAAAGCTATAGGTTATGTATATTTTGCAATCTGTCAATCTATGTCCAAAGACGCATTGGACATTTATAAGGGTCATAACCCAATGGGCATATATAAGCCTAAGGACAGTGGACCGAGGTGAAGGCGAGTTGGAAGATGTTGGATAGTAATTAAGCCCTATCTCATACACTAACCACAGCTTCCTAACAAAATGGCATTAAGAATCAAACAATGTACGTGTTTGGATAGCAACATAGAAATGCAACGCTAATGCTGGCAAGCATAGCATCTAGCATCCTAGCGATAGAACACTAAGTGTATACAGTTATTCTATTCCACAATTAAATGTTACGTTGATAGATAAAGTTGATAAATAATCTATATCATGTATGCTCTCAATTAATAGAGAGCGAAATTAATGAATATAGAGCAAACATACTAAGAATAACGAAATCATGAAACTAAGGAATGTATATACCTCCGCTTCTTCTTTAAGTTTGAGCTTGTATCTATTGTTGAAACCTGGAATCACAATATAAATAATAAAAAAATAATAAAAAAAATACTACGCCTACAAAAAAAACCTTTAAAAATATTATGAATTATTGAGTACTCCATAGCTAGGAAAATTCGAAAACCCCACGTTATAATATATGGGTGAATTTAAAAAACAAAAACACGATTGTTTTGATTTGATATTTGATAGATAAGGGTTATAATAAGAAATTTAGTATGAAAAAACAAAGGAAATTAAGGAGAAACAAACCTTATCCTTGATTTGAAGACTCCGTGGTTTATCCATGGCTGCCTTGCCCTTGCGTTTACCCTCCACACTTCCCTTCATTAGATCCAACCAAATTTACAATTATTATACATATTTTTGGTATGGCCGTAGGAGGGATTATTAGATGGTACTCATGGAGTCATGGACGAGGGTGGTGTTCATGGTTCACCGGTCCAAAGTCGAAACGAGTGAAAAAAAACTGAACTAAACCATTTTTTTTTAATAGGATCCGAACTTAAATAGATAAAATTGATAAGTTTTACAAAGTATGTAATACAAAGGAATTTTTCAAAAGTTGAATACTCCTTGTTCTTCCCGGCTTATTTTTGCTTATTTTTAATAAAAAGTTTAGTTCAGCAAAAATAAGTTTAGATCAGCAAAAATAAGTTCAGATCGGCAAAAATAAGTTCAGTTCAGCAAAAATAGGTTTCAATCCTTAATAAATTGCATATGATTTCAGCAAAAATAAGTTCAGTTCAGCAAAAATAAGTTCAGTTCAGCAAAAATAAGTTTACTAATAAAAAGCTAATATGAGGGTGACACGTAGTTCGAACGGTAAAAACTTTTATTCTAATTTTAGTAGATCTTGGGTTCAATGTCTTGGATTTTATCACTACCTAGGTCGCATGGACACACCTCCAACATGCACATGCTGTACCTTGTGTTCGAGACCGACACACGTTGGACACACGTACATACTTTGACATAATTGATTAGTCTCACTCGAGTACCTTATAGCTTTTAAGTAATTTTTCCCACTTTAATTGTTTAAGTTTTTTAGGTTTTGAATAATCGTTATATTTAATAGCCGTATTATCATCATTAAATTTGATAGTTGCTTCTATGTTCTATTGAAATTACGTCAAAATTTATATATTTTCTTATTGTTTTATTTCACTTATCCGTATTCTTAATTTTTTCAATGACATTTTCCTATATCCTTTCTCATTCCGATGTTCGGGGTTTGTGACTAATTCAACTTAATAATAATAATAAAACCCAAAATAGTCTTGGGTCTTGGGTTTATGACTAGCTTCATCGGGCTACTATTGGGCCAAAATAAAACCCAAGCCCATCTACAGCAGTTACAAATCCCTACGCGCAAAATTCATTCTCTACCCTTTCACTCTCGTTCTTCCTAAATAGCTTCAAACACCTCCAACAATGGCGGAAACTTGGTCATGGCTTCTTGAATTGTGACTTAAGAGCATGAATTGGTTTTTCACTCGTTATTTTTGCGTTTTAAATTTCCCAAAATACCCCATACTCTTTCACGAAAATACAAACCTATCAATCATAATTTCATTCTCTCAAAAAATCCAAAAAGTTTAGAGAGAGATAAAAATGAAGGGAAACAAAGGTAAAGGTGCGAAGAAATTTAAGAACGTAAATTTTCACTTTTTCCCAAGGTTTGGTTTTTTCTTTCATCTTCTTTCGAAATTAATTTTTTCAAAAAAACCCTAACTATTTTTTTATTAATGCATCTATTTATTCATGTGTAATCTAGGGTTTTATATTTATTTATATCTTGCAGATGGCAAAATTCATGAAGGAGAAAAAGAGCAGGTATAGTTACGATTGATTAAGTTATTAATTATTATAAATTGTTGCTGTAATTGTTTATCTTTCAATTTCTTCTATATAATTCATTTTTAATTAGTATGTGTTAATTTCTACAATAGATTCTTAGGGTTTCCCCTTAGTTTTGCATATGCATGGTGACACAGTGTTTATTAATTGATCAATGTTTTATGATGATTTTACTAGCCAAATCAGATGTATAATGTCAATCAGTTGATTTCATTCATTTTCGATATTTGATTGTATTACTATCCTCGCTTGTCGATTTACCCATTGCTAGATTTTTTGATTGGAGGGGAGGTTTTAATTTTGGAACCAAGCTTTTGGAATCATGTGAGAATTTTATTTGTTGCTTTCTTCTTGTAATGAAGACAGAATATTGGGCTTTAAAGATTTGTCACCGCCATGAGTGTGGTAGCGATGCATATGCTACGTTTGATGTATATAAGCATATAAGAAAGGACTAAATACGAAATGAGGTTATTAGGATGAGGTTGTGGGGTTGCTCTTATTGGAGATAAAATGAGGGAAAATCGTGTGAGATGGTTTACATATATAAGATGGAGACCGAGTAATGCATTAGCATGGAGGTTGGAAGAGTGACAAGATGATGGATGGAGGAGGAGAAGTAAAGGAAGACCAAAACAAATTTAAAGATCTCAGGGTAATGGGGATTGTATAGAATTTAGTGAAGAGGGAAACCTGGAGGAAGTGGAGTTTTGTAGATGACTTTTGGGATTTCTCGTATTATATTGATTCATATTTAGCCGACCCCAAATTATTGGATCAAGGCTTTGTTGTTGTTGCTTGTAATGAGTCTATAAGGTGACATGGAACGGAATTTGGTGGATTCTCAGTTTCTCATCCTTAGTGAGTTAACTACAATCTTATGGGAAAAAAGATCCCTGGAATGCAGATCAATTTGAATGTAAGAATGTTAGGTTAGCATCTCTAATTAGATGATGTGATACAAATTTGTTCACTGCTTACTTCTAGTTACTTGCTATCACTGGTCTTGACGATATATGGACCAGCCGTTGTTCAGACTACATTGTTTGGCTTCCTTAGTTGTCTTTGATTCTGTCTGTAAATACTTTTTTGGTGATAACTATTAACTACTATTGGATAATGGCCATGACCTGTTGGATGTTTCAGTACTCAAGCGAGGCCAGTACTTTCTTGAATATTTTTTGACGGGAGGTTAGTGGTGTTAGAGAAAACAACCTTCTTCCTAAATCCATATACACCAAGCAGAGGAGAAGAGGGTTGACGAGGTAGGGAAGTTGTGGAGGGTGAATGAGGGACTTAGGGTTAGTGAGGCTTGATTTGAACAAATGATGTAAAAGGGAAGGAAAAGAGATATTATGTGTGATCTGTGTCTTCTATTGCATTGTTACATAATTCCCAATTAGGGGAGGGCGTGATTTTCCTAAATTGTAAGAGGGAAAAAATTTTCTTTCCTAAACACTCAACCGTATAGTTGTATAAAAAACTTGATTTTAGGACTTTTGGAGCAGTGTAGCAGTGTAACACTGCATTTTTCCTTTCATTGCTTTTGATTCGTCTCAATGTTGCTATAATTTTTTGCTTTCTATATCACAGGCTTAGTCTGCCATTCAGTTTAGAGTGCAAGGTATGCCTTTCTAGCATAGCCAAGGGTGTTGAAATCAATGTCATAACTAAAGAACTGAAGGAAAAAATCATGCGCGAAAGGTATTTTTTCCTTATTAGGTTCAGCACACATAGCATATATAATTATACTTGAATAAACTGGTATATAACCGGAGTAGCTTAATTTTTTGAACAGTCATGCATATTAACCTTGGCAATGGTTCTTTGACTTGCTGTGAAGCTTGAAAGACAGGAATGCTTGCTTTTGAATCTTAACTTGTACTCTGTAACTAAATCAAATAATCAACAGTTACAGTGGATGTTTATTTACCCATTTGTATGTTTTGGTTGGTTGGTCAAATAATACGAAGTACAAGATTACATTTAAGTAGTAATGTGGCATACATTTGGCATATGTATATAGTTTTGATTTATAGATGATAGTTAACTTTGTTTACAGCTTATAAGCCATAGTTAATGGTATTTTCCACTTTGCAGATGTGGAGGTACAACCTTAAATGCCCTTTTTGTAGCCACAAAATTGCGATGAAAATGACAGATGAGGGTTTGGATGTAATTGAAGGGGTGGAAGACAAACAGAAGACCAAAGGAGCTGGTGGGTTTGACTGGAAAGAGTGGAAGAAGAAGCGGAGCAAATAATTTTTAGATAGCATTGATCCTAAATTAAGTAAAATGTACAATTTGATACCTTCCAATTTGCAATGGTGGTTGGGGATCCTAGAGGTGACGGGCCTCTCTACGGCATTTAAGATGAGGCATGTTGGGTGTTTATAAGGACCAACTCATCATTTGTTAACTTTTGCAAACTGTTGTATGTTTAATTAGCACACAATGAGCTATGGAAAACAGCACCTATATGATTATATACATCATCTTAATGGTGGTCTTTTGCTTATTTTAGGGTGATCAGCTATTTAATCTCTCCACAAATGTTTGTGCATTCTACTCAATGCTCTACATATATATTTATAACCCTGAAAACTGGTACATATAGAGTTTAGGAAATTGAAGGGTACATTTGTTTCTTTTACTAGTATGGCATTTTTGGTAAATATTAATAAATCAAAACATCTGTTTCAAATTAAAACTTTGCTAAATAAGACCAGTTGTGTAGCTCACTTGATGATTGCATCTGGTTTCAAATTTAAGTTTAGTTTAATTTTAATTTTCAATAGATTGATGTCAGGAATGTACGTTTTCAAGTCCGAATGATTAATTTGGCAAGTCAAGATTGTGAAACCCCAAAGTAAAGTTTACTAAAATCACAAAGTACTTGAGACCGTTATTTGTTTTTTATATATAAGTAAAAATATAATTATATGGGTTGTTTGATTCATCTTCATCAATCTCCCTTTTTATAATTTTTTGCATATACACATTTAAAGATATAAGGTTTAGATCATTTATGACAAATGTGTACAAATGAAACGTAAAAATAAAGAGAAATGGAAGGAATAGTAAATTCTTACGAGGGAGTTTAAATTTATCAAGTTGAAAAATTTAGCTAAATTTATTAAGGATCTTGACTTAAAATTAATCTATTTTGACTTGAAAACATATAATTTTGACTTAAATTTAAAATAAAAATAACAATTAGATGGTGTGACTTGAAAATAACAATTGGAATTTTGTTGATAAATGTTGGTAATTATCCATAAATTTATAATTTCCCAATTCTTACCTTACCCTTCACTAATATTGCTCCACACATAAACCCCATAACTTTACCCTCCGAAATTCACGCGCTAAAAACCCTCAATCCATCTTCAACAATGGCGGAAACTACTAATTCCTCAAACTTCGCAGACTCAAACAAATTCACCGGAATAGTAAAGTGGCTCGATTCGCAAGGCATCGGCTACATTCTCCCCGACAAACCCTCTCTTCCCGAAGCGTTCATCATCCCTTCTTCTCTCTCCTCTGACGTCATCAAAGAAGGAGATTGTGTCGAATTTATCCTCACTTATCTTCATAATTACACCCCCATTAACTCCTATGTCGCCATTAAAGTAACCCCATTAGGGGAAAAGTGTATTTTCTGCAAAAGATTTGGTCATGGGTTCTTGAGTTGTGACCATTTAAGGACTAGAATATGTTCCCGTTGTGGGGTAATTGGACATGTTAGTAAAAGCTGTGATCAGAAACTCAAAGGTTGGTTCTTTGATAAAAAACCCCAGAAAAGAATTGGCGGGAAAAGCTGGAAAGAAAGTTTTAGTGATGGTGGAAGCTTTGGGATGTCATGGGTGTCTCTGTTTGGTGGGGGTGGAGGGAAAGCGAAAGCGAGCCGCGGTTCGAGGCCGATTGTTTGTGTTAAGAGGAAGGAGGATGTAAAGAAAGTTGAAGAAGTTGAGGATTGTTTTATTCTTGAGGGGTTTGATCCTAATCATCATTATGATGATGGTGGTGTGAAGTCTATAGTTTGTGTTAAGAAGGTTGAGGATGTTAAGAAGGTTGAAGAGGTTGAGGATTGTTTTATTTTGGAGTTTGATCCTAGTGAAGTTGAATTAGATAAGTTATCTAATTTGTCTCTAAATGAGAAGTATGAATTTAAAAATGATGATGATGATGTTGTGATTTTCGGTGAAAAAGGAAAGGTGTGTATGTTGTTTGTTTGTTATTGTATGCTATTGAATTAGTGGTTTAATTCATGTTTGGCTTAATTAAGAAAATAGGTGCATTTTGTTTGTTATGATGATAATATTGATTTGTCCTTTTGATGTTTGAGTTAATTGGAAAAATAGGTGTTATTTTGTTTCCTAAGATGATCATCATGATGAAAATTATGTTTCTTTTTCATGTTTGAGTTGATTAAGAAAATGGGTGTATTTTGTTTCTTAGGATGTGTTCTCTTCGGAGGATAGGAAGTGAAATTATTTGAGTTTATTGTTTATTTGAACTTGTCTGAACTTATTATAACTTATTTGAACTTCTTGGTAATTGTTTAAGGTGACGAGAAATCGAGAATACACCCTTTAGAAATTATGACTTATGAGCTTAAATGGATCATCATGGCCTGGTGATAATTATGTTTCCGTCTCTAGCAAAGTTAGTGTCTTATGTAATGTAATGAGAGGGATGTGTGTGTTGTGTGTGTTGTTTCCCCCATTTGAATACGTATGGTTTACTTTGAAAATTTATAAGATGATGATGTAGAGTGTTTCGTTATTTTGGCAAAAGGAAAATTTATCGTTGTTTAATGTGATTATGTTATATTATCAATGTTAATGATGGAATTGCCGTATATAATATGTGGGCAGGTAGCTTGTAGAGATTATCCACATCCAAGACACCTATGTGCTACCTATCCTTTTAAGAAGACTTCTCATGATCTTCATTGCAAAATGGTAATCTTTTGGTTCTAAATGTTTTAATGTTTATTTGTGCTTTAGCTTTTATGGCTTATAAAATTTTAATTTATATAATGTTAGATGGTAGCGAACTAGTGTTTGATACTTTGTCTGGTTCAATTGCAGTGCTATTGCTACTTATGTGATATACCTGCCCCTTGTAAGAAATGGAATAATGGTTCCAATTCTCAGAGCTTGAATCACTGTGATGCTAATGAGAAATTTTTACCTTCGATTCATCTTGATTTTGAGAAACGACAGGCTGAGGGTAGGTAAAAGTGGCGAAGATTAATGAATAGCCCGAAAAAGTGGAAAGTGGTAAGTAAAATTGAGAAACTCAGTGCATTGTGGTATGTACTTGTTTTGTAACCTTATGCTTGATTTTTAGAAGTTATTCAGGAAGTAAAAACTGGATATACCATGATTATGAAATTTTGTATATTGGAAATGACATGCTATTTTTTTTTTAAAGTTGTTCAGTTTACTTCACCGTCATGTTGGTTGCTGATTTGAATTTTAAATTCCTCAAAAATTTTGCTCAATGTATTCCTCAATTCTGCAAAATACAGCCTCTTTATAAGAAGGAATCTTAATATCAGCTTCTTTTACGTCATAAGAATTTTCTGACCTTTTGTTGGGTTCCACTTTTGAGGTTTTAATATGCTGATGATACTTCTACATCTTAAGAGTCGGGAAGAGAGGCAACATTATTTTCTAAAGAATTAGTGATTAGATATCATAAGCGCAGGGTACTTACTGCAGTTTAAGTTAAAAAGAAGCACTCTACTAGATTTATTCCCGGCAGATGGATAATTAGGGCTGGATTATTGATTGTTGTTGGGTGATTATATTGGTTTTGCAGGATTTGGTGGCAATGAAGGGAGTGTTTGGGGAGATAAGGTTCACTTTGAATGTGGTTGTGGTGTATTTAGTAAATGAAGGCAGATCGTTCCTATTTACATTGGTGGCTGTAGCGGCTGTGATGCGCTAAAAGAATCCGTACTTTCTGTGAATAGAGATGTGAA
This sequence comes from Suaeda aralocaspica, assembly GCA_016808085.1. Taxonomy (NCBI): domain Eukaryota; kingdom Viridiplantae; phylum Streptophyta; class Magnoliopsida; order Caryophyllales; family Amaranthaceae; genus Suaeda; species Suaeda aralocaspica. Next base: position 746,210 of record PYUH01000052.1, read on the forward strand.
TTGTTATAAGGGGTTGACAATTCATCTTGAAGTTGGATTAATATATGTTTATGCACCTGTCTAGTATATCTAGTTTTTCTTTTCTAAGAATGCCTTGTGGAAGTGCTCATATTTGACAGAAAAAAAGGACAGGTAAACACATCATTTGAACCTTATAAGCAATATAATTTCTTGTCTTGACTAGTTGTGCATGACTTGCTCTTTCCGATGAGATGACAAGCTTATCTGTGGCTGTATTTGTGCAAGTTACTATTATATGCTTTCAATGACTAAGGTACATTCTCTAGCCAAAATTTATTTGCTGGCAGACGTTTAGCTTCAATTTTGAACTGAACTAGTAGTTAGGGTTGAGGACTTCAGTTGCATTGTGCTCTATAGCGTATGTATAGACATGCCTGAGATGTGTGCCGACATAAGGAATTGCACTACGGGAGGACTTGCAGAGCACTGTAATGTTGTTGTTGAGCTGAACAATTAGAATTGGAAGGACAATTGAGATCAGAAACAGATATAAAATTGAGTGTGTTGTGTAGCGCAGTAGTGACTTGTTATGGAGATATCTTCTGGAATGTATGTTATTTTTGTGAGGTTGTGATTACTACTCTTTAGTTTTGTTGAATTTGAGTATAGAGCTTGTTTGACAATCAAGTGGAAAAAAAATGTGGGGAATATGACGATTTTTATTCTGTCAGTTACGTAACTGTGGGACAACGCTGATTTGAGGTTCAACGCCTTTTCTCTTGTAATCATGATCAACTTGGAACTTGTCCTGTTTTGTTGGCAAGGGTTGTATAGTTTACAGGGCCTTCATCTTTATTTGCTGTTTTAGCAATGCTGGAACTTCAACTAGTTAAACCAAGCAGTTTTCTGTGTATACCATGTCTATACCATCTTTATTTGGTTTTGATATCTATCTTAACACTCTTTAACACTGTAAATTTCTGATATGTTGAAGTCAGAAAGCACTCTTATCACTGCCTGTTTTGTTAGTTCCGTGTTTGTTCACTTATCTGGTCTGATCTGATGATTTATGCAGAAGAGAGATGCGGTGCTAGATTCTCTTATCAGCTTGGGCATAAGTTTTGCATTTGCATCCAAACGTCTAACAACACATTGCATTTGCTTACGTTTAGGGTAGATGTAGCACCCTAAAAATTTCAAAGTCCAAATCAATTGATTTGGCGAGACGACTGACAGACTCATCGGCATAATGGGAGAGTGAGCGGAACTGCATAGTTTGATCGTTTGGGGATTTATGGGATATAGGAGAGAGAAGAGAGAAATAAGGAAGAAGATTTGTTGGGGAAAAGAAATGAGGATTTACTTATTTTTGCCCCTGATCCCCTCACACTTGCTTACAACGAATTTTTTTAATAAATCTGATTTATTTTAAAATAGGGGTAGCACGGGGATTACAATGCTTACATCTTTGGCTACGCCTTTGCTTACGTTATAGGTAATTAAAAATTAGTTGAATCAAATGCACCCAAATGTCTAACAACATTTTGTTTGCTTACGTTTAGGTAGAGTGGGCGATATAATCGGGAACATTAAAGTAGAGTGGACAGGAAATCCAGGATTGTGAGATACGGGGCAGTTACAGTGTCAAACTACTTACAATCACTTCATTTCACGTGTGTTCACACGATAGACTTATGGCATCAAAGTATCAAACCTTTATTATCTCATTGTAAGTTGGTAAACTGTTTTGGTAGATATAAATTTTCTCGTAGAATTTTTACTTTGTTTCAGACGATGGAAAATAGTTTCCCTATCTAATGCGTAGTAATATCCTCCAGCACGTGGAGCATTAATTTTTGGTACAAAAAAATATATACTCAAAAAGTAGGTACGTCCTGTTTTCCACTATCGATCTTCTCAAATCCTTTCTCTCCTCCCTTTATCTTATCCTCTCACAAAATTCGTTTTTGTTAGAAAAAAGAGTCTTTTCAAAAAACATGTATCTCACGTTATGTGACGTACTCTATTTCTGAAAATCCTTCCTCTCCTCTCATTATCTAACGTACCGTTATCTGACGTATCCTATTTTCGAAAATCCTTCCACTCTTTTCATTTATCCTTTTTCCTCAAGGAGACGTCACGTTATCTTACATACCCTATTTCTGAAAATCCTTCCTGATCTCCTCTCATTTATTCTTTTTCCTCACTTTTATTAAACTTCCTCCTCACCTTGTCTTATATGTAACTAAGCAAAGGACTTTACAAACTACCTCAAAACTTATTTTCCATCAACATTTTCCAATTTTCATCTTTCTTCCTAAACAAACAAAACCCCTACTTGTTTGAAAGAAATCAGTTACAATGTTCATGAAGCCCATATAATTCATTGTCTTAAGTACATAAATTAAGCCCATTTATTACTTCAGCACCAAAACTTTTAAAATAAATATCACTTCCCCAATTTTCCCTCCTTAATAAAACAGCTGCTCACCCCTTCTCTTGCACAAATCCTGGCTTGGCCTCTACTGTTCTACAACCCTTAACCTTCACCACATCACCGATGACACACACCTCTTTGCTATCATCCTTATACGCGTGTCAGCTTCTTTGCTACAAATGCAAGACCGTCACCACAATTCCATCATCTGATGAAACTGATAACTTTATCTGTACAAAATGTCATTTCCATGATCAAGTCACTTCATTTCCACCACTTCCCTTGACTCTGAATGGCGGACCGCTACCCACGGCTCATGGGATTGACCCTTACAAGATGCAAGTAGTGTGTGGTCAATGCATGGCTATACTCAATATCCCTGGTGAAAGTCTTGTTCACTGTAGCAATGACATTGTATGCCCTCTTTGTCACTTGCATCTTCCTTCATTCATTTTTCCTGTCAATTCGCAGGTTGCGGAACAACCACGTAAGGTTTGCTCTTTCTTCCCTCGTGTAATCTTGTACATGATCAATATTAGTTTCATAAGCCATTGTTGTAAAATTGGGTCTTTTTGATAGAGAAGTTCAATTTTTTTTAAGACAAATTAACAAAAAAGGAGATTTGATTTCAATTACCTTTTGTAACAAATCAGATTTTTTGATTTATTTCTGTTTATGTTTTATTGTGACTTTACTTTCCTTTTCTACGTGATTACATTGATCATGGATGGTAAAAATAGTCAATCTAGATAATAAAAATAAGAATTTACTGTGTGGACTGTGGAATGTTGGGTTGTGGACTACTTATAATGCAATGTACAAGAATCAATAAAATTGTTCTAACCATTTATGTTTGGTGAGCTAGCCGGTGCCATAGGATTGTTCAAGCTAATTAAAAAAGGTAGTATATGGTTAAGATTTGAGAAATACATAGGTGATTCCATTTCCTTTGCGAAAATTGTTCCACTCAACTTGTTTGCATTGATCTAGACTTATCTGAGGCTTGTTAGAATCTATTAATCGTATTGTGGAGAGTCAAACCTTATTAGATCTAAAATTATGAGTCAGAGATAGCCTAGTTGAATTGGTTAGAGCTTCTCTCCTGGTTCCTGAAGATCCTAGGAACGATTCTCACCACTAGCCCTTGTAGCTATTTAATGGTTCTGGTCTCTAGCACCCAAAAAACAAAAACAAAAGAAAGAAAAATCTAAATTTCGTTTTCACGGATTTATTAGACCTTATTTTAACTAGTATACTTTATATAAACTTTTTTTTTTTTTTTTGCTGGAAATAAGGCTCAGCTCAGTAAGTTGTTCAAAATAGATCCGCAAATTATAGTCCAAACATATGCTTAAAAGATAAATATACAGTAAAAACTTGTTGGACCTAATTGTTATTGATTGAATTATAATTTGAGCCAGTATAGTGTTGGACTTCATTAATAATAATCTGGTTATTTGGACTTGTTGAAGACACTTATCTTATAGTGTAATGTTGGATCTGGCTGAAACTAATCTAAACTTATTCGACTTAAAATGTAGTTTTTGTAAGATGAAGAGAGCATGCCTTAAATTTAACATCATAAGGAGTGTAGTACGTAGGGATAATGGATATGTATACCAGGAGTATTTAGTTAGTTCTTTGAATCCAGCCTAGTGTATTTCATAATTGCTACTTCTTAAAATTAAGCTATTGTTGGATGCCTTCTAGGCGATTGAAAGCACTACAGAAGAAAGTGATGTGAAGGATGGTGCATCTTCGAAATCTGTTGTTGAAGAGGAACCTGTGAGATCAATATTTTTGCTCAAGGATAAGAAACGCATAAGAGAGTTTGAAAAGGTTGATGATTGTTTCATCCTTGATTTCGAACCTGATGGCTTTTCTTCCGGTTCAAAGCTCACACATGACCATGATGCTGTCCTTGTACCCAAACAAGAACAGGTACTTTGTTATTAATTAGAAACTAAGCTCAATATATAGCACAATCGAGTATGTGTTTTTCTCTTTGATGAAAGTGTTTTTTTGATGAATTGATCATGCATAGGTCTCATGTAGGGATTACCCGCATCACAGGAACCTTTGTGCCAAACACCCATTTAACGAGACTGCTCATAATGTTCATTGTGAGATGGTAATTATTTTATTAAGATGCTGATTAAACATCATATAGTAGTCATGGTGGCTTCACTTGCTTGATGGCTTACTATAGCTAGTTTGAAGTTTTGCTGTGGAATTCCAATGTTCTGTCTTCCAATTACACACTTTTTGTGTTTTTGCAGTGTTACTGCTATGTCTGTGATATTCCGACGCCTTGCAAGAAGTGGATTAATGGGGACACTATTCATCACTGTGATGCTAGTGCTGAAAATTCAATGCGTGAAAATTTTAGAAACAGGAGAATGAGGAGAATCTACTCTTTTTCTTAAGACAGTTCGACATCATTTTGCAAGGTTAAGTGCAATATCATTACAAGTGACAAAGGTCTATAAGGGTAATGCATGCAATTCGAGCTTAGAAGTTGGGTCTATTTGCTATTTGCTTGGTTGCCGCTTCCTTTGTCCTGCTTTTGAAAAAGCTTATGCAGGTTCAATTCTGTTTTGGAAAATCGCTCATAGAGTCTAATACTAAGCTCCAATGCGTTTGTTAAATTCTTAGCTCTAATGGAGGGTCACTTGTGAAAATTTTGGGATATTGTGCATGCTTAATGATGTCAAGTAATGAAGCTAGGGAAAGAATTTTTGTATGTAAAGTGCTCAATTAAACTTTGTTGTCAAAACGCTAGCTAACTTGGGTAATTGAAAGCTAGCATAGATAGTACGAAACTTGGAGTGTGCCGGTTTCTTTTTGAGATTAATATGGAAACTATGTGTAACTACTGATCTATACTGGTTTGTAACTTTGTATCAGAGCCGATAAGTTGATATGCAATTGCTGAACTTGATAGCTTCTGTAAACTGTTTTCCATTTCCTTTTGCATTCAGAAAAATGTTTTGGTCTTGATTTAGTACTAATAACTAGTAATTATTTGCTGTGAGCTGCCTGTCTACGCAGCCCCTCAGTCTACTTTCATTAGTCGTCCCCTTTATATAGCTAGAGCTCTAAGAGCAGAAGAAAACATGTATGCTATGTTAGCTAGGTTGCGTGAAAAATAGATAGGAGACGCAGGTCAAGAAATTTGTCCTGGATGATAAATAGAAAGGTAATTTCATCTTTTGTTCGGATGAAGAACAGACAATATGAGAACAAGCTCGAGGAACATACTGTACTTCATTTAAGAGTTGCAAGCTTAAGTGCAATCTTATACTCCATAACTAAACACTGAAGTCCAATTGAGTTGTTAAAATTAAGGGACGAGAATGTGATAGCTAAGTGATGGAGTCTGTGAAGTACACGGCTTAGTATCATCACTTGTCCTGTCTTGGAGCTCAAGGTTAGCCTGTTCTGGTGGCTTTTTGGTCAATCGCTGTAATTCTAGTGCAGCAGATAGCAAGTTATATGGAAGATGGGTTTTGAGTTATAGAATGGTTATATATCTAGGATTCTAGGAATAATTTTATCTGTTGGTTGAATCTTTTTGTATACTCACAGTCTTATAAGTAAGATTACAGTTATGAGGTTTGTGGTGCAATCTTGACCCTCTCATATAGTCATGTACTCATATGTGATGTGCGATTTTGGATCTTGATTCCCTTATAAACTTTGTGCATTTATCTTACTACATTAGTATTTCTTCGGATATCGATATTGTCTACCATCTCTATCACGGCACAAATTCTTGTAAGTCGGTCACCACCACACCGCCACACACACCATGATGGTGTGACACACTCAAATGATGAAGCAAATATGCTTAGTGGAATAGTGGAAGAGTTTTGGTTTTTTGACATTCAAAATCCGTTGACTCGAAGACTTCACACACACACACACGACACAACTACACTTGTCTTAAAATATGCATCGGCTGTTACATGAGGATACAACTGGCTAGACACGCGCTACCGAGAATGTGGAAAAGTCAATGTAACATTCAACTCATCTTTTCCTTTTTTTTTTCTTTTTTTTTTGTACTGACGATGTCATCAATTCTCCGCCTTATACTAAAACGGTTTGTAATGTAACGTGGAAAGTCCAAGTAAGCTAAGAAAAGGATTTAGAAGTGAATCATACTTGATGTACGTAGTAAATATTATCAATTTGATTTGATTCCAAATAAAAACTGTGCATTTACGAATCTCTCATCTCTCCCCTCCCTTCTCCTCTTTTCTCCTCTCTCATTCTCCAAAACCCTAGTTTTTCAGTTAGGGGCTATCATCAGCCTTTTCGGCCGATAGTAAGTCCCTCTTTTTTCTCTTTGCACTAGTTTTTTGTTTATGTCAATAATAAATCTCAATTTTCTTTCTATTAGGGAGTTTTACTACCCACATATTGGGTTTTATCTATCCATATTCTGAGTTTTATCTCTCATTCTTGTGAGAGTTTGTGGTTAGGGTTTTATTTTTAGTGGAATATTTAATTTATTAATGGAGATTTAAATGGAGTTGTAGCAGATGTCGATTCTACGACTACAATCATTCGGGTCAAGTTTTGCTCAGGTTCAAAATTACAACAGATCGAAAGACCTCCTCGTTAAAAGCTGCATAAAACATCGTTGTGAAGGGGGGAATTCAATATTATCAGATCTTATATACAATGATCATAGTTTTATTCAATTTGAATATTATTCGATTAAAATTGATTTGTATTTGTTAGTTTTGATCTCTATTTTAAATACTGTGACTCTTTATTAATGAATTAATATTTATTTAAAAAAAATAAAAATAAATAAAAAGTGTGCATTTTGAAAAAATATTTGGCGCCAAAAAGACTTGTGAAATGACGTATATATATTCTTCCGCATCTCTCTAATGCAAAGTAATTTTTTATACCCTAATTACAGTTATGCTCACAAATTACTCTTAAACAGTTAAACTATCTTCCTTTAAAAATCTCCAAACAAGTTGATCTGAGTATCATCTCAGCCGTCCATTCCACCACAACTTCAACCCTCTTCCATAAACGACAACCACTAGCTGCCGTAGGATCTTGATCACTCCACCTCGGCTGCGATTGATGGATCAGTATCAATACTTTGGGTCACAGCACCAGATAACACCTCCACAGGACTACCGTGAGGCCCCACCACCAGTTGGTGGGTCCCACGGGGAGGGCTCGTCTGAATTGGCAGTTTCATGTTCTAACTGTGTGGCTATACTTGATGACCTTCCTCAATCTGATAACTTCCAATTCAATGAGGTCATTTTTTTTTTCTTTCTCAAAAATAAGTTGAGCTTTTTCTTATTAACGAGAATATGAAAAACTAATGTTAGTTTGGATGACATGATTAAAACAAAGTTTAGTCATGATTAGTGTTTTTTTTAGTGATTAATTCAATTCTAACGCTTAATTAGTAATTTACTAATTGATTCAAATGATCTTTAAAGAACGCGATGATACATACTTAATAGGTGTGACAACATTGTTAACTCGATCGTTCTTATTTTTATTGATTTAATTTTATTTGATGTGTCTCAAGTTTTTAATTTAATTGAATTAACTTTTTTCTATTTTTTTTTTTTTTTTGGTTTGCTACTAAAGAGGTTGGATCACAACATGGGCTATGATGAGGTGGAAGCTAAAGTTGATGTAAGATCTCCAAAGCAAAAACCTCCTAAGATATCAATATCAATCTTTCATTTGAGGGATGAAAATCTCTTAAATGAGATTGAAAAAATTGAAGATTGCTTCATCCTTGAATTTGATCCTTATCGTTCCGTTGCTGCTTATCCTTTGACTTTGAAGCAGCTATATGATCATCATGATTCAGTAGTCAAACAAGGAGAGGTATCACTTCATACATACTTATCAAATTAACGCGAAAAGGGATCAAATTTCAAAATGTAGGGAAAATTTTTAACATGTCAAAAAACCAGAATTTCTATTAGATTTTGTAATGCTTATTGTTATACGTTGTAGTATGCTGATATGAAACTACGTACATACGTTGTAGGTGGCGGGTAGGGACTATCCTCATTCAAGGCACGACTGTGTTATGTACCCATTCAACACCACTCCTCACTACATTCATTGTCAAAAGGTAAATCTATTGGATTCTCTAGCTACTTGCACTATATTTTGTTACTATATGGATCGGAGTAAGTACGTACTTATTAAGGGTATATATATACTAATGTTTCAGTGAAAATATATGTATGTGTGTTGTGATTGTAGTGCTATTGCTACGTTTGTGATGAGCCGGCACCTTGTAAGCAATGGACAAAACAATCATCCTTCTTCAAGCATTGCAATGCCACCACTCAAAACCGTATTTGGAGAGATCTTAGGAACGCAAAAAAGAGGAAGGTAGATGCCTATTTTGATGAATATTTTTCGCAAATTGACTTAGGTTATGAAGTTAATAATCACTTTAAAGCTAGTCACATGATTCAATTACCCAAACAATGGAATTAATAATTAAGGTAGGGAAATTGGACTTACTTACTAATGTATGGCTTCTGAATATGTAGTTTTGTATGCTGTTTTCGTAATTAAGCTCTCAGAAATAGCAGATAGTAAGCGTATATTACTGTATGTCGAATAGAATTTACACCATAGGTGATTGCAACGTAGTACATCGTTTGTATTTTCAGGAAGCTAGTGGGTTAATCATGGAGTGATGTTAGAAAGGTAAAGGCGTAAAGGTTGAAGCTTTGTAATATAGAGATACAGTAATTCATGCACTATGTAGAAGAATACTTATCTTGCTTTGTAACTTTTGTTTCATTTGCCAATGTCTATTGTATACATCTTATTTGATCCTTATTTATTTTCATCAAATGTTTTCTATTGTTTGACTGCTCAATTTCCAAACATAATAATAATAATAATAATACAGGAAAAAGGAAATACAAGTCCTATTGTATGAGCTGAACAAAGCCGAGAATAAGCTCAAAAAAACAAGGACTTAATGCTTTCGTTTTCATGCAATATCAAGGGGTGTCTTTAAAATTTTAATTTTCAATTTGTATTAAAAACGTGTCAACTGCAGTCGTTCTTCTTACCTAAAAACGGACCAAACTGGTATCAGGAATAAAAAAAAAAATCAGAAACTGGGAATTTCATGTGTTTTCGGTATCTTAAGCTCAAAAAGACAAGGCCTTATTGATTTTTATTTTTTTTTTGATCGAGTTATATTAGTTTGTAATTGTTAGAAACTGGGAATTTCATGTGTTTTCGGTATCTTAAAGACTTAAACATAAAAATCATTAAATGTATTAGGACTGAGCTTTGGATGCATATAATGTGGACTGAAAATAATAATCTGGAATATCTATCAATTCTCAACAAAAGGAATATATTGGAGTAGAGATTGTGTTTTGCATTGTAAATGTAGTAGTAGTAGTAATTGTTTTCAGTTGTCTTACTCAGAAAAATGGAACATGAAGGGCTGAAAAATAAAACTGCTTCAAAAACTGATGCAATTGAAGAAAAACAGCCTGCCATAAGATCAGTATTCTCTCTGAAGAATAGGAAACGCATTAGAGAAATCGAAAAGGTTGAAGAATGTTTCATTTTAGATTTTGATCCTTATTATGAACCTTCTTTCAATTCAAAGTATCTAAAGCAAGAAGATGATACCGATTCCAATAATATTGCCGTTGTAGCCGAATATGGCAAGGTAATTTTTTTTTTTTTTTTCCGATGCAAAGAGCGCAGGAACTTAAAACCAAAACAGAACAAGCAGCAATAATATTGCCATTGTATTTATACATATTATGAAAATGCTGATGGATTTTGTTGAACATATTGTTACAATGTGAACTAGATGAATTGATGATGAACATTAATCTGGCAGGTGGCATGCCGAGATTATCCACATTCACGGCATCAATGCGTAGAACATCCATTTTCGAAGACACCACATGAGAACTATTGCAATTTGGTACATTTATTTTTATACTATTTCAGACCATAGATGTTACAAGAGTATTACACTAATGTGATGTTGAAATTGTGTATTGTAGTGTTACTGCTATGTTTGTGACATTGCTGCTCCTTGCGCTGAGTGGTCAGACCACTGTCACGCAACTCATAAACCAGGTAATGAATGGATAAATCTTCGGAGGCAGATGAGAGGACAATATTATGAATCTGACTCTGAATAAGATAACGCACCAGACTTGTATGATGAATGTTGGTTTCCACTGTTTGTTAAACAGTCCTATAACATAGCTTTGTAAGCAGTACTTACTAGAATGACTAGAAAAATTGCGAAAAGCTCATCCTCTATTGTGTTGTCGGTGATATTGTTTTGTAGTTAAAACTCATACTCATCAATCTTCAAAAGATTGGCTTAGCTTAGCTTAGCTAATGATTCTACATGATATGAGTATGTTGAATCTTGTTGACAAGCGATAAAATGATCGAGTTGGAAGATGGAGTAGATGAGCAAAATTAGATCCAACATAAGACTCTCATATTTCAACCATTCAACGTCGAAATCCAATTTTGTTTATCAATCCATCCTCATTACAATTCCATTGTACATAGGACACTAATATAGTTACCAGGAAAAAAAACCCCAAAAATGACATACGATTAATTAGTGGCTTTGCCGGCTATTGACCTGCAAATTTGGAAAATGGAGGCTAATTTTATGAAGAAAGACTTGGTGACTTGTTGGTGTAGCAGACAAGAGCCAAACCCATAACCTCTACAAAATTACAAGTGTGTCATAATAAAGACCTAACCAGTACAGATTCTTTATTACCCTTACCCTTTTACAATACTTTTATTTGTCTCAACTTTAACTTGATTGGAAATACGTTGAATATAAAGCTTTGATCCAGGTCCCACACCATTACTAAGCCAACTTCGACCTTACTTAGCTCGACTTCAAATTCACTAAAATTAATCTACTTTCAACTCCCTTATACCTTCAAATTGAATAGGAGTTGGATGTTAAAAACAATATGAGTTATTCAACAACTTATTACGATTAATACTCCGTATGTACTTTGTGTTTTTTATTTTATTTTTATTATCATTACTTCTTCTACACTAGTAGAAATTGTAGTTTGATGTATATATATAATATGACCGCTAATAAATAGTTATCATGGCTATCATTAGATATGACACTTTAAAATTTGACCCCGACTAACTGCAACTGACTCCCCTCCATTCCAAGGAAACAAAAAACCCTCCAAATTTTCTAGAAAAAGTTTGCTTTAAAATCTGTTAAAAAAATCCGACTTCCATTAAAGTTGGAGTATGATCCTATGAGTCCGAGTTGTTGCCAACTTGCCATCCCTATTCATTACAAATACATAGTAAAAATAAATAATAACCCCCCCAAAAGCCCTATTTTAGGCCCATTAGCCCAATATAAGTATGCAACCATAAAAATTCTTAACCCTACAACCCAAACAAACAAACATTCCTTAATATCATAAATGACTCCATAACACAAGGCCCATAATAAACCTTCATAAATAAACCTTTAATTTGTATTTCCCCCAAACTCTATCTTCAACCATTGAAAAAACTTCGCATCTTCTTCTTCTTCTTCTTCACTCTTTCTTCACTTCTCTCCGCCTCACATAATTACTTCCTCGAAAAATCCCAATATGCCTGGACCTGTTATCGAGGAATTGCAGAACTCTACTCCTGTTGAAGATGAGGTATTTTTATTTTATTATTCTTTATTTTTTTGGGGTTAATTTCATTAAAGTTTGAATTTTTCTGGGATTTATTATTGATATTTTTATGTGAAATTAATTAATTAGCAGAAGGAGGAAGTTGTAGTTGAAGATGTTAAGGAAGAAGATGAACATGAGGATGACGATGATGATGATGACGAGGATGATGATGACGCTACCCCAGGTTTTCCCTTTTTTTTTCATTCTTTTATTTGTTTTAATTATTATTTTTTCCAATTTTAAAAAATTTTGTGGTTATTATGTTTATTTTTGGATTTTTAGAATTCTTAGAAACCTTTTGTGTTTTATTGTATAGTTTTTTTTAGAATTGAAGATTAATTATTGTTTCCGATACTTAATTGTTTTTTGAGGGGATGTAATCGAAGATTAATTAATGTTTGTGATGTTATATGTTAAATTGTTAGTTTTTCGTGGAATTGAGGATTAATTGTTGTTTGTAATTTAGAAAAGGGATTATTGAATTTATGTTATCCTTTTAATAGGAGAAAATTCTAGTTTCTCAATTGATAATGTAGGTTGATTGATTAGTTGTAAGCTTTTTGTTGTGTTAAATTGTTCTGTGTCAAAGTGTTTTTTTTTTTTTTTTTGGGTTTGTTTGGAATTAATTGTTTTTGTTGGATTGAAACTCAAGATTTGATTTTTGTTATTTTTGATGAATCAGTTTTTTATTTTATTTTTATTTTATTTTAGGTTGTTATTAGGAAAATAGAAATTCTGAATTTCATGTTGTATTTAGGCATAAAAAAGTTAGAAATTCAGACACAATTTCTCTGCTTCATGGCTTGATTGTTATTCAAGCTAACTTTCTTAAAAGATTGGTTTTCATCTGCGATGTTGTGGGGAGTATGGATTAGATTTGTTTGCTGGGTGGTTTTGAAGGAATTGTGCCTTTTATGGGAGTTTCATATGTTAATAATCATACAAAGTGGCGGAGTATTCATGTTTTGGGGGAGGGGTTAGGGTTGGAGACTTGGGGTTGTCGAGTTTTATCTGCTTTGATTCTGAGTAACTGTCTTATTGGTACCTGAGTTATAAGGTTTGATTCTGTGGTTTTCTTTATCCATTTAGGCTCAGCTGATTACTCAAAGCAAAGCAGGAGTGAGAAGAAGAGTCGCAAAGCAATGCTGAAACTGGGTTTGAAACCTATTTCTGGCGTTAGCCGGGTCACCATCAAGAGAGCCAAAAACGTAATGAAAATTTTATCTTGGCACTATTATTTCTGGTTGTTTTTGAACATTTTAAATGTCCAAGGGCTAACTTGGGTTGGTGTTTTGTGCTTACAGGTAATGTTTTTCATTTCCAAGCCTGATGTGTTCAAGAGTCCAAATTCTGAGACCTATATCATATTTGGGGAGGCAAAGATTGAAGACTTGAGCTCTCAGCTGCAGACTCAAGCTGCCCAGCAGTTCAGACTCCCAGACATGTCATCAGTGATGGCCAAATCAGAAGCTTCTACTGCAACTGCTGCCCAGGAGGAGGAAGAAGAAGTCGATGAGACAGGAGTGCAGCCTGGGGACATTGATTTGGTTATGACCCAAGCTGGTGTTTCAAGAAGCAAGGCTGTTAAGGCACTCAAGGCCCATGACAGTGACATTGTTAGTGCTATCATGGAGCTTACGACTTAGGTTGGAAATATTACCTACTTATTGGTTTCTAGTTTCCCATAAATTTAATCATCTATTCTAGTGTCACTATAATATTTTATATTTTGGCCCCAAGACTTCTACTGATTAGGTTATGCAATTTTGAACTGCTGCCCACTTCATTGAAATCTGGATTTACTTATTGATAGATAATATAGACGGTTTTCTTGCCTCTATATTGCTCCAGTTTTTTGGTTCTAATCTATCTGATATGAATGTCATTGTGTTATTATTTTACTCGCTGTTTGGCCAAACTTTAAATGATACACCATATATTGAACAAATTGGGATTAATGCTTTGATTGCTCTATATATTGGACAATCGGGTCCCTTTGTCTTCCATTATTATTGGATGCCTTTTGAGACCTTCTAGCTTGTTTGTCATTACAATCTCTTTTATTGAAGTTTGGGTGTGTCTACTTTGGCAGAATGCAACCTCATATTATATTCTCGTATTATGTAACAGGCTAGTAATTCAATTGAAATGGTTGCAAGTTGCAACCTTCTTTTTTAATTAATTACCCTACAGTTTGTTCGAATTTCTCCGGTAGTGCCAGTCTTAACATCAATTTGACCCATCTTAACCATTGCTGCTGCAAACTTCCTCAACCACATTGACTGACTCCTTGCATTCTGATTAACCTCATTTGCTGTGTTGGAGTTTGTCAAGAGAGTTTGATCAGATGTGAACAAGCCACGGTTGGCTAAGACGTCCTGGTAGTAGTTTACATCTGTGACAATTGGGGTACGAGGGTCCATTGGAACTACCAGGCTAGCATCTGTGCTTCCTTGTGGGCACCGTTGCCGCAACTGCCCTGCATATGTTGAATCAAGAGTAGAATCTGGTCTGTTTGTTCCACTGAAGTTGTATAGCCTGCTGCTGAATGAGGTACAATGAGACCGTCCGATTGTATGACTTCCTGTGATCAACAGTGGGTTTGTAATTTTAGGAGTTAGGACCTTATAAATAAATAATTGTTGGGCACGCAATTGTAGGAACTCTTGTGATCATCCATTCATCTGCGAATATATAAGATTCTAGGTCATGTTAAGGCCCTTAGTATTGTGGACGGATCTAGAACCTAGTTTGCATTGCGGTGTTGCACTGTTGCTATCCATTCATTGACTAATTAAATTGAATCACTTGATTTGCTAGTTTAGCAATAAGCGTTAAGGCCAGCATCATCTAGTTATCCAACTGCTACCAACTTTGGTATGACTTGAATAACAATCAGCTCTGGTAAACAGCATCGACTTCTTTGTGTTGCAGAATTACTAGTAACTGATTAGGATTTTATTCTGAGAGAGCTTTCTTGAGCGGCGAGAGTGAAGTGTTTGGACATAATTCTGTGTCGTCAAAGTTGTTGAACTTCATTACTATCTATTTTATGCTACAAAGACTGATACCTGATAGAGTAACCATTTCTTCCTGCGTCAATCCTTTGCTTGCAAAGCTCTGTGTAAGTTGGGCAACATTAAGGGTTGGTGCAGGGATGTCCTGTAGTGCTTCTGATGCTAAAGAGACTCGACCATCCCTTCTTCCAGCAGGAACAGCATACGTTAATCCTCTCGTCTGTGTATTAGAGAAGAGTTTATACGTCAGACAACAAAGCTAATATGACTATAAGCTTATACATGATAGTAAATGTTGGTAATCAAGATCTACTTACTATTACTACGCTGTCTCTAGCTGCAAAAGCTAATATATCTGCACATGATACGACTCCATTGCATTGAGCTTCTAGCCTGGTCTTTGCATTGTCAATGACTTGAAACCCTCGAAGGCTGGGATTATTTACTACTGAATCCTTCTCAGCTGTATTTGAGGAAGTAGAGTCGATGAGAACAGATCCATCACAGCCCTGAAAGGAAAGGAAGAGTAAAGTTAGCGAACCTGTGCTTACTAGAGTAGTTAGTAATTAAAGACATTATAAAGTTTTTTGAACTTACTCTAACGAAGCAGTCATGAAAATGCATTCTGACAAGACCAGGAGCAATCCCGTTATTGTTCATAAACGCTCTCCTAACTTCATCCCTCACAATGCTTTCAGCTGATGGACATGACTGGCTATAGAACCCGACTCGAAGCTGTGCTTCTACTTGAACACTTGGACAAGAGAGAGCCCAAAACAGAACAAGAAAAACAATAGAAGATTGAAGGGATGTTTTTAGACTCATTTTGAGTATTTTGCTTTGACCTTGGATGACCTTAGTAACACACACTCGCAGCCATTTTATAGTCCAAAGAGAGGAATATATAACTCACTAATTCAGTGTATGTCTTATATTAGTTGCGTTGTGAAACAGCGCTTCAGCATTTTTTTAAACAATGAGGGCATGTTGCTTTAAAATAGAAGATAAGAAGAACTATCCTGATAGCAACTCGTCTTTGTATCGATTTTTTTTTGGTATTAGTCGTGTAATGTTCATATTGTATAAGTTCCTTGCTTCTGCTGACTTTCAGTCCACAAGACGTCAATTATAGTGGTTGAACGGGGAATACTCTGGGACCAATATCCTTTTTTTTGGGTATCTTCAAGCTGTCAGCATATTAATTTAATCTGCTTGGCCCTGTTTAGTTTTCGGATTGTAATTTTCTTTATAAAATTATCCGAGGATAATTGAGTAAACAACCATTGTCGGTACAAGTGTACAAAAGATGTATGGTGTTAATTAGAATCTTAACCTCTATGATTGTTTTTGGAGAATGCATTATTAAGGGGTTAGGAGTATAATGAAAATGACAATAGTTTTGATCTGATTATTATGATGATGATTCTGAAGCCTTTCAAGGGAATGGAAAGAAGTTTACTGCAGCGAGATGCACTTTTAAAGACCAGACCATGCTTGTGATCATCGTGCATGAAAGATTGCTTGTTGAAAGGAGTGAATAAAACTATCTTGTTTGAGGAACAATTTAGGAAAATAAATTTGGATCTTAATTTACTACAGGCTTTAGGTTGAATTTTTATGGTAAGTCTGTAGTGTATCTGTGTAAGTGGATGAGGTTGGTCGTTGATTGTTTTGAGTTTAATCTGAATTGATTATTAGGTAATTCCAAGTGGAAGCATTGATCGTCTTGAGTCATGAACTGAATTGAGTTATAAGCAGATCGAATGCAAAGTTAATACTGCTCTGAGCTATTAAGTGTAAACAGGATCTTATATCTTTCAATGGTAAAAAATGACTGCAGTTAATTATTGCTGCAATTCTACACTGTCACAAAAGTTATTCCATCTATATCCTTTGCATTGAGCTTTGATTCGAGTCTTTATGTTGCTGATGACTTTGAACCTTCTAAGGGCATGATTAGGGGGCAAAAGCTCACTGGCGCTTGAAACAATGAAATATTGATCACGAGATCTCATAAAATTTGGGATAAATGGTGTTAGAGGTAGGTTGGGCTATGTTAGTAAGATGTTGAACATGATTCTTCAAGTCCTTCACCTCAAAAAGGTTGTTACCGGTCATAATAATTTTGAAAGTGGTAACGATACATGAGCAGCAGGCGCCACGAGTAATGTTGGGGATGAAAGCAACAAAGCAAACACTCCAGTGCTCACCATCTTGCTGAGAGTGATGATAACTTGGTAAAATGAAGGAATGCTCATGGCGGTTGAGTTCATATGAAAGCCATTCCATCACCGAGGATAAACCTGTCACAGGAGACAAGTAAGGACGTACATAGATTTGGAACCACTTCAAAAATTTATGAGGTCCATGCCAGTCGTTAAAAAAAATTAGGCGCAGCACATTCCGTTAAAGCTTGTGGTAGGGGCTCGGAGTTGGGACGAATCCAAGAAGAGTAATCGAAGGTGTAGAAACATGGAGGTATGGGCAAGAAATTTCTGCTTGAATAAGGGGGATCCATTAAAAAGTATCGCAAGGACGGATCTACAAAGCGCACCATCCTGTTTCCGTTTAGGGTGCAATGGGCAGCTATATCGATGTACCATCTTAATGTTGGTTCATAATCAGCAATGTTCTTAAGCCATTGCTTACACTTAGGATCAAAAGCCAACACTTTGGAACGAATGCACTCATCGTATGAGTCTTTATCTCCACCGACAACAGCATCTTCATATTGATAATAATCAGTAGAAGTATATACCTCCTATTACATTAATACCACCACAAGATCAGCTGTGTTGCATATTGTTATTTCTAGCTTGTTATAAATACAAAGGAGCTAGAGGGAA
This sequence comes from Suaeda aralocaspica, assembly GCA_016808085.1. Classification (NCBI taxonomy): domain Eukaryota; kingdom Viridiplantae; phylum Streptophyta; class Magnoliopsida; order Caryophyllales; family Amaranthaceae; genus Suaeda; species Suaeda aralocaspica. The sequence goes on from PYUH01000052.1 coordinate 764,208, forward strand.
GGAAACGTACGTACCCTGTCAAACACAAAATAGATGAGACCGTTGAATACAGTATAGGNGATGACTTTGAACCTTCTAAGGGCATGATTAGGGGGCAAAAGCTCACTGGCGCTTGAAACAATGAAATATTGATCACGAGATCTCATAAAATTTGGGATAAATGGTGTTAGAGGTAGGTTGGGCTATGTTAGTAAGATGTTGAACATGATTCTTCAAGTCCTTCACCTCAAAAAGGTTGTTACCGGTCATAATAATTTTGAAAGTGGTAACGATACATGAGCAGCAGGCGCCACGAGTAATGTTGGGGATGAAAGCAACAAAGCAAACACTCCAGTGCTCACCATCTTGCTGAGAGTGATGATAACTTGGTAAAATGAAGGAATGCTCATGGCGGTTGAGTTCATATGAAAGCCATTCCATCACCGAGGATAAACCTGTCACAGGAGACAAGTAAGGACGTACATAGATTTGGAACCACTTCAAAAATTTATGAGGTCCATGCCAGTCGTTAAAAAAAATTAGGCGCAGCACATTCCGTTAAAGCTTGTGGTAGGGGCTCGGAGTTGGGACGAATCCAAGAAGAGTAATCGAAGGTGTAGAAACATGGAGGTATGGGCAAGAAATTTCTGCTTGAATAAGGGGGATCCATTAAAAAGTATCGCAAGGACGGATCTACAAAGCGCACCATCCTGTTTCCGTTTAGGGTGCAATGGGCAGCTATATCGATGTACCATCTTAATGTTGGTTCATAATCAGCAATGTTCTTAAGCCATTGCTTACACTTAGGATCAAAAGCCAACACTTTGGAACGAATGCACTCATCGTATGAGTCTTTATCTCCACCGACAACAGCATCTTCATATTGATAATAATCAGTAGAAGTATATACCTCCTATTACATTAATACCACCACAAGATCAGCTGTGTTGCATATTGTTATTTCTAGCTTGTTATAAATACAAAGGAGCTAGAGGGAAGGAAACGTACGTACCCTGTCAAACACAAAATAGATGAGACCGTTGAATACAGTATAGGACATAAGCCTATAGCCGCGGTTACTATTGTTATAATCAGGAAAAGGGGGATCAGGGAGCACCTCCCATGCTGCGGCATTATTCATTAGGGATCGAGCCATCGAAAGGTATAACGTGATGTAGATACTTGTTTGAGTGCATGGGAGGACCTTGTTTCCATGGATAAGGAGGCGGTAAATTGAGATCACATACATGGACATCACCGGGGTGTCGGTCGCCTAATTAGTATAATTTTCCGCCCATAACAGTACATGCTGGCCAACAATTCATACCGTTAAAGTCACCTTCACATTGATTGTAGTCTATTAAATGGTAGACGTTCCTAGTTTGTTTGTTAATCACGAATATTTTACACCAATTGCCACGAATAATGCCATCGAATCGTTTGCTTCCCACTCTTTTGCCCAATTATTTGGCAATTTTGGATACACCCATGAAGTTGTTGTGTTTGGACATGTTGGATGCATAATTATCAGCTTTAATTTCTAATCGTATACTAAATAATTTGCCCTCACAATTCTCACTCTTATGCAAAATCACACAGCATATTGCCCTTCGATCCGCTATATTTATAGGGGAAGTCGCTTTGTGGGTGGAAAACTTTTTAGTCCTCCTTAATGTATTTCGAGTTTCGACTTTATGGGTGAAAAACTTTATATTGTATGGTTGAGTTGGTTTTCTAATATGATATCAGAGGACACAATGGTCACAGGTTTAAATCTCATCCACCCCTCATTCTCAGTGGAATTATTTACCCCTCCCTCTAAGGGGAAGGTATAGGGGTCTCATGTTGCATGGCTTGATAGAGTATATAAACCATCCTTAACCATCAGTTTAAACTTTTGGTTGAGTTGGTATTCTAATAGCACTATAATATTTAAAGTTATATTTTCTTCTCTAGCTATTTTCTTCTCAAACGCTTTTATAACTTCTTCCTTCACAAATCACAATGCGTTCAGCTGATGGCATAGTGACATACTAGTTCACTAAGCCTTGAGTTTAATCACCCAAAGTGAACAAATTGAATGATAGAGTATATAAACTATTCTTGGGCCTCAACCATCAGCTTAAGCTTTTGGTAGGCGCAGGAATAGTTTATATACTCTATCATTGAACATAAGTTATTTAGGATGTCCCAGTAGCCAGAGTTTGAAGCCTCTAGACCAGGTTAATTAGATATTATAAGTATTGGCACTCCTTGTTTGGGACTTCTGCGGTTGTAGCTGAGTTGCGTATGCAGGGCTCATATATACTGGGGTCCTATACCAATGTCTACTTATATTTTGTGATGTGCTCAAATGCACATAAATTAATGCGTGTGAGGGGTTGGAATACCTGCCTGCTGATTCTTAAACTACCAGATCACATATGTCTGATCATCTATTTTAGTGTTAGTATTCTTGTTGATACATAATATAATGTGATGGTTTTGTTACATCTATTTTAATTTGCACGGTTTTTTCCCACCTTTTCCTTCTAAACTATTTGGTTACAATTTAGTAGTTCTTAGTTGTTTTACTGGCTGTTTGACCAGGATACTAATTTTTTCGTCGTATTTAGAACAAATTGGATTAGAGCTTTGATTGTTGTATACACCATATGTTAGACAAGGGAGCAAATCCAAGCCCTGTCATTCATTTTCTTGGAATGCCTTTGAAATCAAACTTGTTTGTCATTACAATCTCCTCATTTCAACAAATTATACACAATGATGCAGATAATGAAAATAGATAGGTAATACACCCACTTTATTGTAGCAAACCGTTATATATTCTGGTTTAAGGTAGCTGAAACATAAAGCAATTGGAAAAAATAAGTCCAACTTTCTTAATTGATTATCCTACAGTTTGTTCGAATTTCTCCGGATTTGCCAGTCACAACTTCAATCTTACCCATCTTTACCATTGCAGCTGCAAACTTCTTCAGCCACAAATCCTGCTTCTTTGCATTCCTTTTCACCTCTGTAGCTGTGTCAGAGTTTGTTATGAGAGTTCGATCAGATGTGAGCAAGCCGCGGTTAACTAAGATGTCCTGGTAATAGTTTACATCTGTGACAAATGGGGTACGAGGGTCTATTGGAACAACTAGGCTGGAATCTGTGCTTCCTTCTGGGCACCGTTGCCGCAACTGTGCTGCATACGCTGGATCAAGACTAGGATCTGGTCTGTTTGTTCCATTGAAGTTGTATAGCCTGTCGTCGAATGATGTGCAATGAGACCGTCCAATTGTGTGACTTCCTGTGATAAACAATGGATTTGTAATGTTAGAGCCGGTTCAAAAAATAAAATTTCCCTGTGATCGATCAGCAATAGATTTTTCCTTATGATGCTATGTACGTACGAGTATATGCTAAAAAGATTGATACCTGATAGAGTAACCATTTCTTCCTGTGTCAAACCTTTGTTTGCAAAGTTTTGTGTAAGTTGGTCAACATTGAATGTTGGTGGAGGAATTTCTTGTAGTGTTTCGGAAGCTATAGAAACTCGTCCATCCCTTCTTCCAGCAGGAACAGCATATGTTAACCCTCTTGTCTGCAGATTTGAGAAACGGTTATGCAGCAGACAAAGTTAATATATACTAGTTCTTAACAAGCTGATTCAATGTCATGATTATACTGATAATAATATAATCCTACTTACTATTTCTACGCTGTCTCTAGCTGCAAATGCTAATATGTCTGCGCATGATACAACCCCACTGCATTCAGATTCAAGCCTGGTCTTTGCACTGTCAATGACTTCAAACCCTCGAAGGCTGGGGTTGTTTACCGGTGAATCCTTCTCAGCAGTGTTTGAGGGAGTGGAGTCGATGAGAACTGATCCATCACAACCCTGAAAACACAGAATGGAAAAAAAAGCTGGTTATTAATAAAACTTTGCTTGGTAGTTAAGGTAACACATATAGCCTTAAAAAGATTTTCAACTTACTCTTACGAAGCAGTCATGAAAGTGCATTCTAACAAGACCAGGTGCAATCCCTCTATTGTTCTCAAATGCTTTCGTAACTTCTTCCTTCACTATTTGTTCAGCTGATGGGCATGTTTTGCAATAGAAACCAACTTTAAGCTTTGCTTCCACCTGTAAATGTGTACAAGAGAGAGCCCATAATAGAACAAGAAAAATGATAGAAGAGGGAAGGGGTGTTTTTAGACTCATTCTTAGTTTTTTTGCTTCGACCTTGGTTGCTTAACACACACTATTGTGACCATTTTTATAGTCCAAGGAGATGAATCATTCAAATAAATAACTCACTTATTAACGACTAATTCAATATATTATGTACTATATGAGTTGCTTTCTATGACAATGCTTTGTCTTTTTAAAATGTCGGATGATAAATCATTTGATGGAAGAAGATAAATACGAGTTTACAACCAATCTGATATCTAGTTTCCTATTCATTTTTGTTGTAGGTCAAGTAATCATCATATTGTATATTTGTACGAACTCTTTGCTTGTGTTGATTTTTTATGCAGAAGAAGTCAATTCTAATGGTTGAACGAGGAATTCATAGACAATCATTAAGATGCCCGTGTATTAATTTATTTTGCATGGTTCTTGTTGGTTTTTGACTCATTTTTATTTTATACAAGTATCCGATAATAAAAATGTAAACAATTGGTGTCGGTACTAACATACAAAGGATGTCTAAGTCTAATGTTAGTATGTAACTATGTAAGAATTAAGAATCTGAGGAAGGTAAGCCAACTAGCCAAGTGTGGTTCCGTAATTTTTTAAGTGAAGGTTATTGTCTTATGGGAAACACTATTTTTTTTAATTGTAGCATCAAGCCATCAACATTATTACTGAAAAAACAATACTCTTATGATCATGATGATTCTGAGGCATCTTACGGCATGGAAAGAAGTTTTATGTAGTGAGTTGCACTCGCGATCATAGTCATTCTTAGATGATTGTTTGCCGGAGAGATGGCAAGCGAATTTTGAGGTGAAAGAATTTCCTTCTTTCAGAGGCCTTTTAGTTAAAAATACATAAGAACTGAAGTTAACCACAGGATTCAGGCATTTAGCATAAAATTTAGGCTAGATCAGTTGTGTTACTTTTGCAGCTGAGAAAGTGGATGATAAATTCATTTTCTGGTGACAGAATTGATTGTCACAAAAACTGAGTTTCTGTTAACAAAGTTATGATTATGAGGTACAACCCTAGAAGGACCTTGTAATAGGCTATATAACAGAACGCCTGCTTCTGTATGTATATTACAGTCTCTTCTTACTGGTGTGATTAGGGAACTCAGTCTAAGGTCTAAATCTTTGGTTAGCACCTGTGATTGAATCCCGTTTACAAGAACCTTCTTATAGTCACATAATGCAATACCAAGTTATCATTTGCTAATAGTACTGGAATTTGTTATTTATGATGAATTTATCTATTATGTCAGGCAAAATACGACGACCTGATTTTAAAAAATTTCAAGTGGAAGAGCTGGTCTAAGTTGCAATCAGGTGATTTAATTTATTGCTTTGTCTTTTCACACGTTTCGAATACCAGTCGTTGCGTAAGTTAGGAGTTCAATGTCCTCCTTGTTGAATAACTTTGTAGTTGACTTAGTTTAAAGTTATGGCATCTTGATACTGATGTATTATTGCAGCATAGATAGAACTGTCACCCCTAATTGAATTTTTAGCAATTTTATGCTGCAAATCCATATCATTAGACTTGGTCTTATTATGTAAAGTCATATTATAGAATATCAGTCCATTTTATGCTGTAAGCTATACAAAATTAATTAACATATATATGTGTAAAGCCAATATATCTATAATATCAGTCATTTTCTTACCCTTTGTTTCTGAGATAATTGAACATTTCATCACTTTCAGCTTAACTTTCGTTTCTCAACATAATTGTTTTCTCTACAACTGTTTCGAATTTTTTCTTCACTGCCAATAAAAACGCTGACTTGGTCTATTGCCACCACAGTGTCAGCAAATTGATATTTCAAAAGTGTTGATACTGGTTCACTAGCTAGGTCTGCACTCTGACAAGAAGCAGAGTCTCAGTAGCAGAGTCTGAAAAGAAGGTGTAAGCCGAAGTGAAGAATCCATAATTAGCTAAGATAGTAAGATGTCTCAGTAGTAGCCAGTTTCAGAAACCACGCACTGGACTTATAGGGTCTATGTCTGTTGCAAACTTAGAACCCCAATTTTAGCACTGGCGTGCCTTGACTGATACTGATGTTGAAACTGTATATGCAGGGTTTATACCAAGTCACTGTCCTGCTTCTGAGTTGAAACTGTACTGACATTCCTGAAGTGCCTGAACATTAACAGATGGCCAAGCCAAGTAAGTAGGTTTATGAAGGCTTCTGAACAAATGACCAAACACAGAACAACTCTACCATCTTTTCTTTGAGAACATCTTACCACAATATCTCTAGGCGTCTAGGAGGATCTGACTATTATATCACCACACGGTACAACTCCAGGACACACGGAAAAATGGATTCAATGAGATTATGCTTCAACCGCCGCCTTGACGCTGCTCAACAACCGCAAATTCCCCATTTGCGTCTCGTTCCCCAACGATTAACAGACCAGACATGGAAATGCAACCTCACAAGTCACAAACTAACCAGCATATCCCCTGACACTGCCAAAGTGCCAAATTCTTGTTGAATTCTATCTTTGACAATGAACTCAGCTATGGGGATATGACTGCCTAAAAAACCCTGGTTAAAGGTCTACTTCTGAGAAACCAATAGGACTTGACCAGTACAAGTATATGAAAAGGCCCGAGCTCAAAACCTTCCTTTCTTTTTCAAATGTTTTTTCCAAGAGGAATTTGGCAGGCCGGTTTAGCATCATTTAATCCCTTTATCCTGAAAATATCTGTTTCTTATATGTGAATTGTCCAAAAATATTTGTTACCTAGTCAAATTGTAGTTCATGGTCGATTGAAAATTGTTTAGATGTGGATGTCTCTTCTCAATGGATACATAATTATACAAGAGGTTGAAACAATGTTAGTATAGTTTTGGACGGAAAGAGCATTAAGTAAGTGCTAAATGTTATTGTCTCATAGTAAAAGTGGCTGTGCTAGTGTCCAGTGTGTTTTCAGTTGAAGAAAAGCTGAGAAGCATAGTAACTACTAATTAACTAGATTAGAGAGTGATTATAGTTAAGATAATATAGCTTGACTAGCCGTCTTAGATTTGTCTCTTATCTATACAGTAGCATGCCACTTTCGCACTAACATTATTAGTGCATTTTTTTTCCTGAGGAAAGTAGATTTTTAGTTCCATGGATATTTTGATGCTAGGCAAGTTGAGAAAGATAAGAAGGGGTCAATGAAAAAAAAAATTCTGTGTTGAACCCTTGCTTGCGCGCGGAACATTGAGTGATATGACGAAGGTTGAAAGGAGAACCGAGACTTATCAGTCATCTGGTACTTATTTGATACATGTGAAGTATAGAATACACAAAGTAATGCCTTGATTAATGATTGAGTATTGTTTAGTCTTTGTTGACAAATTTAAGGATAGAATCTTTACGGTGTTCATTTTTTTAATTAGCTAGGTCACCAAGATTTGTAAACTCGTGGTAGTTGTGGACCGATGTATTGTTTAATTGTGGTTCTAAAATGAGAGATTATGTTATTCGGAACAAACAATTCAATTATTAGGAGTGGACAGCTAATCAAAACCAAAGATTATTTATGTATAAGTTGTTAAACACATTGACGAAAAGTCAAGTTCTACCAGTAATGTAACTATGATTACATGTAGCAATTCATAGTGACACTTCTGATTAAGATAAACTTTGACTAAATGCACTGCTTTAAGGTTGAAGAATCAACCTCAAGTGATTCAAACCAACTTGAAGTAATTCTATTAAAGAACGAGAAAGGAAAATGAGGCAACAAGCTTATAACTTCACTTTAGAAGCAGTACTTTGTTGACTATGATGAAAAGAACCATTCTCCTTAATTGATCACCCTACAGTTTGTCCGAATTTCTCCAGCAGCGCCAGTTAGAACTTCAATCTGACCCATTCTTACCATTGCTGCTGCAAACTTCCTCATCCACAAGAACTGATTCCTTGCATTCTGGTTTACCTCATTAGCCGTGTTTGTATTTGTCATCAGAGTCTGATCAGAGGTGAACAAGCCTTGGTTGGCTATAAGGTCTTGGTAGTAGTTAACGTCTATGACTAATGGGCTACGAGGGTCCATTGGAACTACTAGGCTTGAATCTGTAGTGCTTCCTTGTGGACATTGTTGCTGCAGTTTTCCTGCATATTTTGAATCAAGAGTAGGATCTGGCCCGTTTGTTCCACTGAAGTTATATAACCTGCTGTTGAATGATGTGCAATGAGACCGGCCAATTGTATGAGCTCCTGTGATCAGCAATGGATTTTTGAGCGGTGATTTAGACTTTTTGGTACGGCTAAAGAGCTATAAGATAGATTAAAGGATGATGAAGTGGACAAGATTTGAAAGTCTTAGGCAGGACTATCCAAGATTTGTTGCCGTCTAGCTAGGTTGGTTAGTGCTCCTTAGTGATGAATCCACACGAACACACGTGACCTAGTTTGACCTCGGTGACAAGCTTTATATATTTAAAGCCTGACATGGTTTGCTATCAACTATATTTACCATGTAGCAAGCACTGACAAGTAACAAAAAAACTGTTCTCTTTAATTTTTACCCGTTTTTACTTAACTGATAGGTCTGATCATATGATTAGAAACTGATACCTGACAGGGTGACCATTTCTTCCCACGTCAAGCTTTTGTTTGTGAAACTTTGTGTAAGTTGATCAACATTGAATGTGAATCCAGGGATGTTTTGTAGTACTTCTGACATTAAAGAGATCCTGCCATCTCTTCTTCCTGACGGAACATCATATTTTGGTCCTCTTGTCTGCGAAACAAATAATAAGTTATGCAGCAGATATGGAGTAACAAAGTATAATATTTTCGAAAACACCGTTTATAAGTTTGAACTATGAAAGAATCCTACACTTACTATTGCTACACTGTCTCTAGCTGCAAAAGCTAATATATCTGCACATGATACAACTCCTTTGCATTCAGCTTCAAGTCTAGTCTTTATGTTGTCGATGATTTCAAACCCTCGAAGGCTAGGATTGTTTGCTGGTGAATCCTTCTCAGCTATGTTCGAGGAAGTAGAGTCAATTAGAATCGAGCCATCACAACCCTGAAAAGAAAATGAGAAAGCTTTAGGAAACTTTGTATGCATATCACCAAAGAAATTATAACCTTTGTATGTATATTAGTTACTCTAACAAAGCAGTCATGAAAGTGCATTCTGACAAGACCGGGGGCAATCCCTTTGTCTGTCATAAATCCTTTCATAACTTCATCCATCACTATGCGCTCAGCTGATGGACATGAGTTGCAGTAAAACCCAACTCGAAGTTGTGCTTCTAGCTGAACACTTAGACAAGAGAGAAACAAAAACAAAACAAGAAATTTGGTAGAAGACTGATAGTTCATCTTTGGACTTATTCTGACTTCCTAATAATACTTTGTTTTATTTTTGAAGGATCTAAATGCAGTTATAATCTTTTTATAGCCGAAAGCAGTAATTAAGAGTGTAGTATATAACCTATATGAGTAGGCAGTGATGTACAACACATATTTTTTAGCCTAGCACAAGGCATTTATATATAAATGATGACACAATTAGAATTCTTCTGATGGTAACTGACCTGTCTAACTCGATATGGTTATGATGTGAAATATGCAATCGTTTCAGCCCGGCCCCTAGAGTAGTTATGCCTGCTTCAATTCTATTGACTTCGAGTGCGCAAGAGGCCAATGGTAGTGGTTGAAAATGCGCTTATTTAGGGACTGACATATTGTTAATTTTTCATTAGTACAAGTCCAATCACTCATCACTACAGTATTTATATATGCATTTCATTGCTGCTATCTTAACTCTATCATGGATCAACACATGCATCGACCTTAGAATAAAATACATGGCATGTCTTATGTTCATTAGAACATAGTGGAGATGGGTGAGGCTCGATATTATATTGGAGAAGTTATATATGATCCTGTTGGACGGTTTGGAAATTTTAGCTAGCATCCTACATACTGCTGTAGCAACTTAGTGCAAGATTAACACGTTTAAGAGACTACCCATAGATCTTGAGCTTATGGAGCTATGGCTGTCACTTATACTTGTTTGTCAAGCCATACCAATACCAAATTATGATTATCGAGGAGCCACCAAGAAAGTTGACAGTATATTGAAATATCGAGTGTTAGTTAGATAATTCAGGGTTGATACATCCTTTATATGATGCTAGACACTCAACAGTTAGCTAGCCTTTGTACATCACTTAAATTATGTTTCACACTGCACAAATGGTATTCTAGAGTGAATATCAATTGTTTTCACCAGCAAACCAGCTAAATCTAATTTCCTGGACTTCAGTGACCCTCTTCCAGAGGATTTTCATAATTTTTGACCGCGTGTTAGTAATGAGAATATAAGCTTCTTCATTATGAATTAGTAACCAAGTGTGAAATAGATATACAATGCCTTTTATCTTTATCTAAACTTCTAGTGCCAAAACTACATCCTGTTTTAGAATCTCCCTTATGATTATCTACTCGATTAGTGAAATTGCTCTGGTTAATTAATAACCAGACTTGTGACAATAGTATATGCATGGTGATGAAATATCACGAACAATTAGTGGTAGGTTTTGTCACTTAGGTAAGAGTGGATCGAGCATGATTGTAAATAATCTTATAGTATATTCGAGTATTAGACAACGTGACTGGACTAACTACGGATTAGAGTATTTAACAACAAGTGGAATCATTGATCTCATGAACTGCATCATGTTTTTCAACTATATAGTTAAGCACTTTTGAATAACTAGTTCCCTTGTTTAAAATAGAGATCAGTCCAAAGTCCACTTGTTTAATTAAGCACTTTGTAGTTAATTGCCTTTGTTTAAGTTGAGGGGTGATTTAATACTTGACATACCAATACTTGAGGTGTTCTATATCCTACATATAGTAATAATGTAATAAAATGGATGCTTAAATAACACTTAGTTGCAATTTGCAAATATTATATTGGGGAATTTACTAGTAGTTGAGGCATATATGTAGGATTTAAGAAAGAGTCAAACGATTCAAATAAGAATAAAAACTGTGCTGTAAAACCAATATACTGATATCATTTTTATTGCTTCTAGTACAACCTTTACATGTGGAGATGGCTACATATATCCAATGGGTTGATTATTCGCCTCTAAGGCTTTAATAGATAATTATAATACATTTACCGGTGCTTAGTTGGGCGGCAGTAAATTATAATACAGTCGATTAGAGGTGGGTAATCAACCTAGTGGGTAGACCATTGTTTTTTTAACTTGTCTTCTTAGCGCTATCATATCAGTTAATGACCCTGCAATTTCCTCGGATTTCACCTTGATTACCTGTGAGGACGTCAACCTGACCCATTGACACCATAGCATCAGCAAACTTCCTTCCCCAAAAGTTTTGGTCCCTTGCATACTGTCTAACCAGGTTTGCAGTAGAAGGAACTGACATAAGAGTTTGATCGGATGTGAACAAGCCAAAGTTATTTAGGAGGTTCCTGTAATAAGCTACGTCAGTAACTGTGGGGCTAATCCGGTCCATAGGAACAACAATGTTAGCACCGGCTTTTCCTGGTGGGCACTGCCGCTGCAGTTGAGCTGCATATGCTGGGTGTATAGTGGGATCCTGAATCGTTGTTGTACTGTAATTGTATAGCCTGTCGCTAAAGGAAGTGCAGTGAGAACGACCGATGGTATGAGCTCCTGCATGGAAGAATACGACTATAATTAGTAAGGTTTCGAGGGTTAAAACTGAAGCATGTCTTCCTAGATCATTTTTGCGCTGCTTATTGCATGTATAGCTAAGTTAGCATGTAGTATAATCCATTACCAGATAGAATAACCATTTCTTCTTGTGTTAATCCTTTGGTGGCAAATATTTTAGTAAGTAGTTCAACATCGGCAAATGCTGGAGGCAGATTATTGAAAGCTTCTTCATCTCTAGAGATACGTCCATCTCTTCTTCCTGCAGGAACATCGTAACCAAGTCCTCTAGTCTACACAGAAAATGAGCAAATTCACTAGTCATATCACTGCAAGCAACACAAATTAACGGCTATTTTGAACTTGGCGAATTGAAATTTCTTAGTATATGATGTTACCATTTCTATACTATCTCTAGCAGCAAAGGCTATAATATCAGCACACGACACAACTCCAGGACACATATTTTCAAGTCGAGCCTTTGCATTATCGATGACCTCAAACCCTCGTAGGCTAGGATTATTAGGAGGTGAATCTTTCTCGGCTTTGTTTCCAGGAGTCGAATCAATGAGCACTGATGCATCACATCCCTGCAAGTACCATCACATTAGATCATTATACTTACTTCAACACCTATACACTTTAAGCTGTCTTTCGACTTGCAATATTTACAGGTGTGCTAGTGACATAATTTTACGCCTTCATTCATTCATATGTACTAGTGCATGGCCTAGTGTGCTACTACGACGTAAACCTCCATTTCTCTTTTGCTTTGCAAATTGCTGTACAAAAATATATGCAATATAGTGTGATTTGTAAAAGGGTTGCATTTTGGGGACCATTGAATTTTTTTCCTTGGCATTTTGTTAGGCTAGTGGGGGAAAAATCTAAATGTAGGAACATAATCCAATGGTTATCGGTTGTACCTACTAGTCAATTCAAGAAATTTAAGTACAAACAACTAGCTACATAACAAAATTACATAGATGAAAAATTACTCAAATTTTAGTCTATCTATGTTAAAAACATGGACTTAATTAGTGAGAGCAACAACTTACTCTAACGAAACAGTCGTGGAAGTGCAGTCTCAAGAGGCCAGCGGCATACCCCCTATCGCTGTAAAATGCTTGTCGAACTTCATCTTTGACAACATACTCAGCCATGGGGCATGATTGCATATAAAACCCTCGTTGAAGTTGTGCTTCTAAGAAACCTGTAAGACTTAACAAGACCAAGAGTGAAAAGGCCGTAGTAGTTGTAGATACACATTTCTTAATTGAGCTCATCTTTGAATATTTGTTGCTTCTATTTTCTTCTGACAATGTTTTGTTTACTTAATTTGAAGATCTTGTGCATCTTTGCAGGGATTTTATAGTCAAAGAAAAACAATATATAATTACATAATTGGATACAATAGTATTCTTAGTATTATTCATGTTACATGATCTTAACTCTTAATTAGTGCGGCGTTATGCTTAAGAAGTGGACTGTCATTAGTGTAATTTTGAGATTAGAGGCAAGCGCGAAGATAAGACAAAGAAGATTTGTTAGGCCTAAATTTATTTTATATGTTTTTGTGGCCATTTAGAAGCACTTTAGCTAGGTAATTGCTAATTAATGTAATTGACCCGAAAAAAGTTGCCTTGCTTACAGCTTAATCAGGAAGTGTCCACTGTGTTTTGACTTCAGTGGATGATAACTGAGAAGCAAATTTGCTGAAGGTTAATACATACTTAAGAACATTTATTAGTTTTACTGCATCGTGTTAGCCGCCTTTGTCTTATATATAATCTTCAACCTTCAAGCTTAGCACTACTGCAAGTGTATTTTTCTTGTTTAGCAAATGAAGTTTCAGATAAATGGTTTATGATGCTAGGCAACTTATGTTGCACTAGGGAAAAATTAGAGGAATAAGATTAAAAAAGAGAGACTATTAACTCATCAAGATCGAAACTCGAAGAATCGTTTTCATAACACAATGTTTGATGATGCATGACAATGTTTCCATTTCCTTAAGTGGGGGTTTGCAAAAGGGTAAATATACCTTCGAAATTATGTGCAAACATTATCTTGTTTTTAGAAAAAGTACTTTGTCACACTTTTACTTGTGACTTCGAAGTTGAAGCTTACAAGTGCATCAAAGATTGCTTTGGAACCATTTTTTAGTATGGTTGTGCTTAGTTCAAGGAAAACTTTTAAACTAGCTTAGATTTTCCTCACAACCAAACACTGCATTAGGATGATATTGTAGAAAGGAGATTTTCTTAGATATAGGACAGTGTTTCAAGTATAATCAGGTTTATCTTGTTTAATACACGTGGAGATTCGGATTTAGTTAAGTATAACATGTATTCAGTACTGGTAATATCATAATAGATGGTATGTAGTTTGTGTGACAATTCGGAAACTCTTATCTTATATCAGTATCTGACAATTCAGAAACAAATTAGTAAGAGAACATAACTTTTGTCTCAAAAGTAGCCAAAAACTAGTAAGCAGAAATACAATAATAGAAGGAAAAAATAGGCAGTAGAGTTTAATATGTCAGAGGTAAATTCCTTTATGGGTTAATCACCCTACAGTTCGCTCAAATCTCGCCTTGGTTTCCAGTCAGAACTTCAATCTGGCTCATCTTGATCATAGCTCGAACAAAATCCCTCTGCGGCTCTGCCAAGCCAAACCATTTGCTGCATAAAATGCAGCATGTGTTCTGGCTGTCTAGGAGTATCTGATCAGAGGTTAATAGTCCGGCTTTTAGGAAAAGATTTCTATAGTAACTTGAATCCATACGAACTGTACTTTGATTCATGAAAACAACCAAGTTTTGGTCCACATTTCCCTGAGAATCTCTAGGACACTGTTGCTTCAGGGTTTGACAAAAAGAACAACCATTTCCCCCTGTGTATGTCAATTTAGCATAAGCTTTCACCTTGTATATTACCAGAAAGAGCAATCATTCCCCCTGTATTAAGCCCTTCTTTGCAAAAGATTGAGTGATCTGCTCAAGGCTGAAAAAAAGAACAGGAATATCTGCAGTTTCTGCGACGTTTGAAATGCTGCCATCTCTTCGTCCTGCTGGTACATCCCAGTATAGTCCTCCAGTCTACATGCCCCCAAACAATATGAAGGCATAACAACACTATGTTAGCTGAATAGTTGATAGTCTGTCTCAATGATGAAAATTGAGGTTAATGGTCTTACAAGTACTTCAGGGTCTCTTGCAGCATATGCAAGGATATCAGCACAAGAAACAACCCCT
The DNA here is from genome assembly GCA_016808085.1 of Suaeda aralocaspica. Taxonomy (NCBI): domain Eukaryota; kingdom Viridiplantae; phylum Streptophyta; class Magnoliopsida; order Caryophyllales; family Amaranthaceae; genus Suaeda; species Suaeda aralocaspica. The sequence goes on from PYUH01000052.1 coordinate 779,313, forward strand.
TTGCACACAGCTTCTAGTCTACCCTTGGCATTGTCGATCACTTCAAGACCTCGTAGTGTAATTCCATTGGCCGGACTATCCTTCTCTTCTTGGTTATTTGGGGTGGAATCTGTAAGTAACGATCCATCACATCCCTGTGGAAAACAAACACACACATATTGACACACATATATATATGTCCATAGCAAGCACGTACTCACATACATAAATTTGTGTCCAAAGATAAAAAAAAAAAAAAGCGAAAAAATTGCATGTTGTTTACCTTGGCAAAGCATAGAAATGAAGCCTAACGATACCAGCAGCAATCCCACCATTTCTAAGAAGAGATTGTCTAACCTCAGCACTAACTATATCTTCAACAAATGAGCATCTCCCGCAATAAAATCCTACTTGCAGAGCTGCTTCAATGTGAGAACTTAAGAAACATGCTATGACAAGTGCAAAACTTAGCTTCATATTAATAGGTAGCTTCTCTGTGTTTCCCTTTAAGAAACGAAATGTACTATAATTGTTGGTAATATTAATTAAAGTTTGTTGCTCAACAAACTTTCCATGAATTTATAGTGGAAAATTATATGCATATTGTTTTGGCATGTGGAAGGACTTTATTAGCAATTTTGTAAGTTAGTCCCATACAATCAAATTGCAATTTTGTAACATTTGCAATACTGTATTCTATTTAAACCCATTTGAAGCCTTCTTGTCCCCCATTTTAACATTGAGGTAGATGCATATAGCATAAGTGATCCCCTATGAACATAATCATATTCTGTTTTTGCGAAATTTCTGCAGTTAAACCATGGTAATATAGTATGTAGACTTGATTCGGCAAGAAAATATGCATTTTTCCAAACAGTTCAGGAATTCATAATTCAAGAACTTTATTTGCTTTTCTCAAAATCCACATTTTGACTTTTGAGATTGCTAGTCTAACTAACACATGTCTCGTCTAGAAATTTGAACTTCAAATTATGGCTGAATTACAGTAGCAGTAGAAAATGCAGCACAGTGCAACAAAGTACCTAAATTATCCTTTGTTAAGGGTTAATCACCCTACAATTAGCACGAATCTCGCCTTGATTTCCAGTCAGCACTTCAATCTGACTCATCTTGATCATTGCCTCAACAAAATCCACCTGCCAAGCCAAACCATCTGCTGCATATATTTCTGCCTGTTGAGAAGTCGTCTGGCTATCTAAGAGTGCCTGATCAGAAACAAACAGACCACCATGTTCGAAAAGATTTCCATAGTAACTCTGATCTATAAGATATGGACTTTGGTTCATGAAAACAACCAAGGTTTCATTCAGAATCTGTGACAAAATTCGAGGACATCTTCGCTTCAGTAACTCTGCATAGTATGGATTCAGGTTCGGGTCCTGCATAATTCTGGCGTTAAAGTTATAGAGTCTGTCAGTGAATGAGAAGCAGTGTGACCGCCCAATTGTATGTGATCCTGCATACATTGATAATCGATATGTAACAGCTGATCGAACTTTACATTTTACGGGGAAAAAATCAGCAATGTTTAGTCTTTCTACAGACATACCTAGAAGAGCAACCATATCACCCTGTGTTAAGCCCTTGTTTGCAAAAGACTGAGTAATTTGATCAAGGTTAAACGAAGGAGAAGGGATATCTACAGTTTCTGAAGCTCTCGAAATCCTGCCATCTCTCCTTCCTGCTGGTACATCCCAGTACAGTCCTCCTGTCTACATCTCCAAAACATTTATGCATGATCAAATTAGTCAACATTTTCATAGAAATCTAGATTGAAGAAAATGAGATTGTAGTTGTCTGCTCTTACAAGTACGACAGAGTCCCTTGCAGCAAATGCAAGAATATCAGCACACGACACAACCCCTTCACACACAGCTTCGATTCTAGCCTTAGCAATGTCGATTACTTCAAGACCTCGTATAGTGATCCCATTGGGTGGACCGTCCTTCTCAGCTTGATTTGTCGGAGTTGAATCTATAAGGATTGAACCATCACAACCCTGCCAAATAAGACAAACATACACTCATCAGTAGTGTTACAAGTGCTTACTGTCATAAACTGTAAGTATATGCATGTATGTTACCCTAACAAAGCAATCATGGAAATGCAGCCTAACAATGCCAGGAGCAATCCCTTTGTTTACAATGAAGGATTTCTTGACCACATCTTTGATTATAGTTTCAGCAATGTGGCACCTATCGCGGTAGAATCCTACTTCGAGTGTTGCTTCAATGTGAGAACTCAAGAAACAAGCCATTATTAATACTAAAGACACCCTCATGATCATCATAGGAAAGTTAATTAATTTTTTCTGTTCCTATATATTTCATACAAAATTTTATTACAGCATTACAAATGTTAAAATTTTCCAGTTAGTTACTAAACAAACACACGTACAGAGAATTTATAGCAGCAAAAGATATGCCAATATGGAAATGGACTTGACTCATCACTTCATTATTGCTTTAATTTGGACTTAGCATTTTTAATTAGATTGTATTTATTGGTTGGCTTCAACTGTAAACCATAATTGTTCTCATGCTTCTTGTATAATTGTTGCTTAAAACTCTCCTTTCAATATCAGTCGTCACTTTAGTTCTGTTTTAAACTATAACTACTATTTGGTGCACATATCAGCAACTAAGCAAATGCTTCCATATGTATATTACAACATCTAAGATTGTCGATATAGATACAAAGGTGTAATCAACAAAATCACAGGATTATATCATCGGAGCTAAGAAAATATTTTGGCCTACCTTGGCTACCACCTTAGAATCGTGCAATACTAGAGTTTGTGATCATTGTAGCATAAAGAAAGTACCTGATAGCAACAAAATATAAGTTGTTTAATTACTCTACTTCGAATCATAGCCGTGTACCATAGAATGCAATAAGCATTATTGTCTTGGTTAGTTGTTGCTGCATTGATTAGCCATAAATTATACAGATGATTAGTTTCAAACTTAAGATGTAGCCTTACTCTTAATAGTAATTCTTGTAATTGAGATAAAATTCATAATGTTAGGACTGAAGAAGTGGCCCTTAGGCCTTTGCCCTCCTATGAGGTTAACACACATAAAGTAACTTCTGCTTTTAAAGGAGATTCCACCATTTAAGCAATTTGATTGGCCTTTTAATTATGACATAAGTGAGTTTAATTGGCCTTTTAATTATGACATAAGTTCATAACACCTAACTTAAGATACATTAATGTGAATGCATGGAGCTGGTTGCTTATTACTTGCCTATGAAAGAGTCACCAATAATTGGATGATTACGGTCAAGACAAAAGGTTGCATACAGGTATGGTACACAAATTGACATACAGCAATATTGTTAAATGTTCGACCGCTATGTCCCAATTTTTGATTAATTTTTGCAGTACTTTTCGACTAAAATGTCTTAAATAGTACTTCATCCAAAATTAGTTGTCACATTATTACAACACATCGTAACAGACGGTATAAAATTGGTTTTTAAAAACAGAATACTCACAATAGTTGGACATAAATGCATATAAAAAAATATGAATATATGTTGAATCAAATTAGAGATACTATAGATTGAACATAGAGTTGCAGTAGAACCGTAGAGGTGTAAAACCTTAGCAGTGATATTTATGGACAGATATACTTCAATTTACACTACTTGGTGCAAATGTTTTGTGGGTTCCTATACACCAACATGAACACAATATGTCACATTACTGGATTGCATATATCAAAGTTCAACAAACAAACCCTGCACAATAGACAGTTTGATCATCCAAGGTGCAATTGCTTATTACAAACATATAAGGTTTTAAAAATAATAATAAAAAAAAATTCAGAAGTCTATGTACAAGTGGCTTAAATGCGCCGGGCGACAAGAGAAGAGGGGAGGGAGGGAGCAGAAGGGCAAGTGAGATCTCGATTGAGAAGGCACCCCTTATGTTTTCAAATATCAACCTTAGAAACATGCTCCCACTCTGATGAAGAGCAGTCATTATCATACCAGCCTTCAAATATCACACTGCTCATCTTGTTGGTCTTGGCAATAGGACAAACTGTTTGTTCATTGACACCAATGTTGAAAACATTCACATCTTCATCCTCTTCCAATTCAGGATATGGCCCAAATGAGGTTATCTTGATTTTGCGTTGTTGCTGAGAAATGCCCATCTCTCCTGCTCCATCCTCAAACACCAATGAATTCACTTGTTGAACAGGTGCAGAACCATTGAGCATAGAGTTTGACTGATCCATACGACTTTGTAAAATTCGGAACCTAGACATGACAGATGCCTCGCGCTCATTAGTAACACCCAATGAGTTGGACATTTGGGAATCTTGCAAAGCCTTATTCGGGCTTGTGGAAACAATGTCTGGCAGATAGTTCTCATCTCCTGGCAATTGATTTCCTTCATTGCTCAGGTAATCAGAGTCATCCAGACTCTTCAGGATTTGATATCCACCAAAAACAGAAGGCTCAAGATCATTTGCCTTCGTTGTTGTGACAGACTCAGTAAAGCTTGAAGGACATTTGTGTTCACCAGAGTATTGTTTGTTCTTGTAGTTCAGAGAGTCCGAGCAGCCAAAACGATTCTGAAGGATTTGATATCTGGCCATAACACAAGCCTCAACATCATTGGCACGGCTGGTTGTAAATGAATCATCAGAGTTATTGCCAGGTGCATCTGGCCTATAGCCTTCATCTGATCTGGTCCTTTCAATTTCAGGGATGTTTAGGCAAGTCACCGGTGAATAAGGAATATTATATTCCTCAATACCATTAAGCTGGCTGGTTGCAGTAGGCCTTGAAAATTCATCAAGTGATGGGGAATCTTTAGCCTCAGTTGCTACTTCAACAGCTCTATGAAAATCGTCAGAAAAATTACAGCTCTTTGAGTTACCCTCATCTGCAACATCATTCAGTAATCATTTGAAGAGCAACATTAAATCTCAATTTCCATAAGTAAGCACAATTGACTCAAGATAAACCTTACCTTTTACCTCCTCACGAGCCCTCTTCATATCGGTCTTCATACGGATAAAGCGAGCTTTAGCAGTCATGACACATAATGAAGCTTCGGCTTCAAGCCATAGATTTTTATACAATAGTTTTTGTTGGTCTATTTCCTCCTCTTGAAGGTTCACGGAGAGAAGCTTTTTTACAGCCTGCATGAGTTGCTTGTTAAATATACCAGAATATAATCTTTTAACTTCAGTTCTTTCATATCCATTTCCTCTCGCCTCTTCCGATCTAAGTTTCTAAACAAACATACCTCTGTCATAGTAACATTCCCAAATGTATCTTGGTCATCCTTGAAAGAAAGATTATCCAAGAAGCCCTCCGTTGTCCTACCAAGTTTCATAGAAGCAACAAGTGCTTCTGCGTCATTCACCTGAGATCCACACTTAGCAATTTAAGTAATTCAAAGATAGGATACTGACCATGGTCAAATTTCAAGATATTAACTTAGTCCCCAAAGAGAGAACAAAATGGTCCTCATAATTAAAACAGATTGCAAAAACACATACCATCTGAAGAACAGGAAAGTCTTTCTGGAATAAAGTGTCTGGTGAGGAAAGAACTGTGGTTGGAACTGCCTGTCCACTGATCATCAACATAGATGCATTAAGATTGTTGACAATCTGTTTAACAGCCACAGAATGTTTCTCCTCTATTTCAGCTCGATAGCTGGAAAAATGAGACCTCAATATTTCTGAAAGATTCATCATTGTTCTCAGCAGCACATTAACATCAATCTTACAGTCTAAACTTTCGCTGGCTGAATTGGTTTCATTTCCAGGAGCAGAATTTGAAAGATTGTCCATATTTGATGGTGAACCAGAAAGACTGTCCATATTTGATGGTGAACCAGAAATATTCTCTATGGCATTAGGAGTGTCGTTCCTCCTCTTTTCAGAAGGGGGTGCTTCAGAAAGCTTTCTTGCAGATGCAATTTCTCCTGCAAGAATAGGTTGCTCCACTGGAGAGCTTTTCAGGTTTAAATCTGCTCTTGATTTGTTTATCGTATTGCATCCTACAGTATATGCATGGCAATCATCAGCAAAATGAAGGCTATCTCCAGCGTTAAGATCAAAACAACGGTATTTTGGGTTAGCACAACCATAATCTTCATTATAATTTGATGCACAATCAGAAACTGAAGGCTTCTCTACCAAATTCAACTTGTTCACTTTTTCAGAAGAGATATCTTTTAAGTCAGACATGTTCATTTTATTCTGGAGATCTTGAGAACTTGAAGCTCCACATCTATCTAACTTTTTCAAAGGACCATCAGAAGCCAATATTTCAGGCTGTCCAAATGGTGAAAAACGGTTAGATGAGGCTCCTCTCCAACATGGTGAATCTTCAGCAGGATTATGGCCTTCAGACCCCACAGAATGTTTCTCAACAGAACATACAGCTTCAGCATCACTACCTTGTGTGTTTAAGCCATCCAAACTTAATCTATTAGATAGTTGAGGAGAAGTTGATAATTTCTCATAAGCAACCTTGTCATCCAGCCTACCATCCGTAGTCTCTAGTTTTTCGCAAGAGGATGCTGCTGTGGAGGAAAGCACAGGTCTTCTGATTCTAATGCTGGGCCGACATCGTGAATCATGTGGCATCTGAGGTTCCATTTGATAAGAGGAAGTGCAGCCCGCAGCAGTGTCACTTTGGTTCACTGAATCATTCCCCATAGAGTTCATTTTACCAGCTGAAGATGCACCTTCCACTATAAAGCAGCTGTCAACATTCGGTAATTTGGTTTCGGTTTTTGGAAAACTATTGGCAGTTGAAGCAGAACCAAACATATAAAAACTAGCTTGGCTGAATTGGTTATCAGGTGAAGTACCGATTGCCTTTTGATAGCCACCAAAACTGGGAACTGACTCCGGGGCTGGTTCCTGAAGACGAGGGCATTCTTTAGAGACAGAAGTTCTTGAGCATCTAGATGATGATTTAAAGTCTTGTTGGTCTATGCCAAGGTTCCCCAGGCTATATGATCCACCAAAAATATCAAAGCAGTTGTCTTTAACAGGAGGGACTGGCACATGTAAACCTTGATCCTGAGTTACATAAGCCCCTGAATATAAGAGCAATCAAGATCACTGATCACCAAGCAATCAAGGGCGGCAGTCTCAACATTGTTTTAAAAGACATTCTTCTAAAAGATTAATCCATCTCTTAGCCACAACAAAACAGAAACTTGAAACTTTGATTCCATTGGTATGGGAGAGTAAATTCGAGCAAGATTAGCCGGAATGACATCATCAAAAGTTGTCCTACAGGTAGACAAGACTCCTCACTTTTCCCTCACTAATCTTGCTTGGTCTAAGGCTCAACTTAAGACATTGAAAACATGGAACGCACTTGGCTTGAGGGTAACATTTAAATTTTAAATTTTACATTTACTTTGTGTTAAAAAAGATGATATGGCGCATATTTCCTGAAGTCTCAATTGAGTTTGAGAAAGTCTAAACAAGAATGTGAAATATTCAAAAATAGTGAAAAGTTGATGTGGCAGATGATTTAAGGCAAGAGAAGGTTAAACATGCCCTAATTAGTACTAATTTAACATCTACAATAGTGCTCAGAGAAAGTCATACAACTTCCAACTTAAAAAGAGAAAACAGATGCAAACCCCACCAAAAACAGAGACAAAGCAAACACCTTCAAGGATAGTTTAAACATCTCAAGCTCTTAATAACAACAATGACATGATTTAAAATACAGAAACACATTAAAAAATACACTAGCCCTGCAAGCAGTGGAATATCGGGATTTGCAAAAGATAAAAAAAAAAATGCCTAGAGCCCCAGATAGATCATTCTTGGATCAACAATTCAGAGCAGACCAGAGAGGGAAGGAAAAACATAAAGGAAAGAGGAGGAGAGGGTTTTAGAAAAGCTCATTTAAGTTAACAGTTTCAGTGTCAAGTTAAGTAGGTGACCCATTAGATACAAACTATAGACACATCTTCGTGAACAACATAAACATAACAACATATAGAGCAGCAGAAACTTGACAGATTCCAATCAAATACGCAAAGATACTCGACTCTGGAGTCCCCCATTCTACGGTGATTATATTTTTTAATGTGTTCATAGTTGATCAACAATATAAAAATGCAAAAAAAACATAAGCTACACATAACAAGCAAATGAAATGTCAACCTACTAATTAGTCATGAATACATGAAGTAAAACTGCCGAGGGAGCGAAATACCTTGTTTTAGCTGACTCTTGTTGCTCACATCACCAAAAAGATGATTGTTATTGCTCACATCACCAAAAGGATGAACATTGACATCAACAAAAGGTTGACTCTTGCTGCTCCCATCAAAAAAAGGAGGATTTTTGTTGCTAGAATTTGACAAACTTAAGTCCTTTGGCACAAACCCCTTAGCATAATCCACCCATTTTTCATTTTCACTATCATTCAATCCATTCCAAAAATAACCCCACTTCGATTTATATCCCCGGTCATCAGGCAAAACCTTTGGGTTATCAAGTGGAGCAGCTCCATGTCCACCCAAATGAGAAGAACCAGAGAAAGACAGCAAGTCATAATTTGTCCCGCTACCAACCCCCAAACCCAAGTACCTGTCTTTTGGGGGTGGAGGAGAAACAAATGACGGATAGAAAGGTTTTGCGGCCTCTTCATTATTTGAAGAAATGCTGCTCGGAAATGGTTCATATGTAAAGGGATCATATGAAGACACATTATTCTTGCTACCATAATAAACAGACGAAGAGCTTGATTGGGAATCTCGATACCCATACATGTTAGGAGCAGCAGATGAGCAATTGGTATCAGTAACCACTGACTCAGTAGCTACACACTGTGGAACCGAGGCAGACGAAGAAGAGGAGTTCCAAAACTGAACAGGGGCATGGTCAAAACAAGGACCATACATAGGCCCGCCAGGAATATTCACCGACGGATCCATAGAATTCGGTTTCATAAAGGATTTATCAACCTTAAACGGTGGAGCTAAGGGCGACAAATTCGACGACGACAAAGACCCTCCTCCAAACTTATATCCTGACCCAGAAGAAGTCATCATTTCTACCTTAATCTTTGAAAATCACACTTTTTCTATTCTTCCAGCATAGAACTCCTTCAATTTTAAAAATTTCCCAACAAAATCAACACCCAGATTTATGCAATTGATATTCATCAAACAAAATCAAACCCCAAAAAATTAAGAAAAAGAAAAAACAAGCACTGGTATATATATACAGCAATATAAGCAGAAATTTTCATATATTAGCAAAATTTAGAAATAAAAATACATTCAAACAGCAAGAACATGAGTAATTAATTAAGTAATCAAGTATACTTAATACTAGGTAAACAATTAAATAAATAAATAATTATACTTTACCATGATAAGTTTGAGAAAAACACAATCAAATTCTAATCTTGAATACCCTTTTCCTCAATTAATTTAGGGTTTGAAGTTTAAACATTAGCAGATGATTAATCAATCAAATCAACTGAAACAAAATCTAAAAAAATCAAAACACCCCACAAAAAGCAAACAACTTCCCAATAAAATCATATATCAATTACTCTACAAAATATCAAGAACAGTCAAAATTAAAATCAGTTGACGCAAAATCCTATCTTTATTAATTACTAAATAATTAGATAAATAAATAAAACCCCAAATTAAATAAACTGCAAAATTACAGATAATTAAACAGAAAAAAGTAATTCAAGATGATTAAGGTTTCACCTGAAGATGATCGATGAACACACACAAAAAACTCTTTTGGGTTTTTTTTTTTTTTTTTTTTTTTTTTTATGCTTTGATCGATCATATTGCACTTTACCCTTTTGCTTAAGCCAGTATACTGTGTATAATTTGGCAATGGCAAACAACCTTTGTTGTATTTGGGTGGGTGGGTTTTTTTAAGTGGATTTTGTGGTGTGTTTATGGCAGAGGTTTTTTATGGGCCTATTTTTGTCATTTTACACACGTGTCATTGGCTTGAATTTTCCTTATTTTTTCTAGTTTTTCCTATGTTTATTTATATAAATGAATTGATTAAGAATTTGTTTCATGTGGGTGAATGAAAATACATCTCAATTAGTTGGTTGGTGGCGATTCAATTTTATGTGACATTGTTATTGATCTATGTTGTTCAAATGCTTCGGGTTAGGCTCTGGTTGGTATCGGGTGGTTTTAGGAGTTCCGCGACTTATGTTAACGTTAGGTTTTACCCATGCCTATTAGTTCCGTATAAGGACATTGATTTGTTTGAGGATCATATTAAGAGTTCGATTGTTTGAAATATTGGATAGAAAAATAGTCGCTAACATTGTAGGTTCAGCTTAAGGATGACAAGCGAAACATGGATTATATAGTTATTAGAAGATGCTGAGCGTATATGGGGTTTTCTTCCCACGTCATTTGATAGGCTTTTCCCATGCCATGGTGTTTTAGTCACTATGAGTTCTTCTTTGATGAAATTGTTACCTATAGACTTTAAAATGCAGAGTCCATAAGTAGGATCTCGAATGAGGACAACCATCAGTACTAATGCATAAGATAGTAATTGACACAAACATCACTAGAAGATGTGTTTGTGCAATTTATCCGCAAATGCAATCTCCTCATGATAATAAGTTTAAAGACTTGACATATTGGCAGTTGTCCCGAAGAAGGTTATACTAGTATAAAGGTTAGGCTATAGTAAAAGTTCAGGCATAGTCCCTACCAACAATATCCACACTGAGTCATAATTCTATATGTATATTGCAATTTTGCTATTTGGCATCTAGAATATGAATAATTATGGAAAATAGCGAATGTGTTTGGGTGTGGGTGGGTTTTACTATTTATATCCTTATCTATGGCTCATATTATCAGACACCATCCTCATGCTTTTCGAGGTGGCCTGGATCTAGAATTCACCCTCATCATCTTGTCCCCACGAACTGAGTGCATAGGTAAAACTAATAATTCTCACTTGATCATCCTTGCCTTATTCCCACTTTCCACACATCCGCTCATTAATCTCCAAGACAATCCTTTTATTAAAATATATATAAAAAAAATTGGTAAAATATTTATCAATACCAAACAATAGGAGTAGTATTTTGGTTCTTCATTAAGTAAAATTAAATAATAAGACAAATCGATCATAGATTATACAAATTAATATTCAAAGCATAAAAAACAAAAGTAAAATTTAGATTATTTTTTTATCATATTTCAAATTTTCATCATTAATGGGTAGGGAGGAAAGGAGCCGAATGGGGGGTTGGCGGTGAATTGGGGTGGGGGGAGTAAAGTGAATATATACAGCTTAAAATCGTCCCTAGCTAACCGTCCCACCTCATCCGTGGGTGGAGCTGGGTCTCCATTCACCCACGCGCTCGACGGGTAACACCAATAGTCCCATGCATGACTCATGTTCGCGCCTTTCATTCATATCTAGTCTATTCATTACAACCAACAAGTCAACATGGTTGGTTGCTACTTAGCTACCTATATTAATTCAATGATGTATGTTAGATTACATATACTTTGTGTGTAATTGTGACAAGAGTATTGATGAGAATCGATCTTATATGTCTTACAATCGAAAAGAAAGTTGATCTAAGTAGCTAACTAAATTAGTAAAATATTCTTCATTCTCGGTTTTTCAACGTTGTTTGACTTGGTCAACTAGTTTTGTTATTTCGGAACATATAAGTGGCAGATTGATTTGCAAAATATCACAACGATGTTACATAGCGACAGTATAGTAAATCAGATATAACAATAATATTAATAGGTAGCAAGCTATATATGTATATTCATAATTGTACAGTTTAAATCTCAACATGTAATGGATCAGGCATTTTCTCGTTCTTAGGCATTGGTCCTTGCTTATTAACGATGCATATCACAAGAGTTCATCAATCAATAATACCGAAATTGGCTTAGTCAAATGACTTCCGCTCGTAAGCAGTACACCTAGTAGTATAAGACTATAGACGAGTAGCTTATATGGTAGCTAGGTTGATTCATTACAGAATTTACATGTCATGACGTCATAAAACTTTTTGATTCCCCATTGGTTTAGTAGGAAATAGATGCATGTAAACGTCGACCTATATACCACTGTAGCACGGATGTAAGCAACATATACAACAATATAATAGATATCTAGAGAGACTCTAAACACAATTCGTGTTTCCTCCAACTTTCATTTTCCCCTGTGATTGAATTATCATGTTCTTTTGTTTCATCACGAAGTAAACATATTCTTCTTATATGAGCATTATCGTTATCTTAGATTCGTTTAAAATCTTTGAACAGTAATTGCTGCTGGACTTGGTGGCTTGGCTTTAGGGACTTGCTGATAGCACGTTTGAGCAAGAAACCTAGGTTCATACATAAATGTTACGAGGAATAGGAGTTCGACAGTGAAAGATGTACGGTTCCATGCTTTGCTTTAATCAAAGTATCGTACTTAATTAATTCTTGCCCCTAGATCAGAATTCAAGAATATGCATCATTGTGTTTGCTACGTAAGCTATTAAATGATAAAAGATCATTATGCAAGTAATAATCTTCACAGTTTCTTGTGTGAGTGGTCGTAGCTGAAGTCTTGATCAAATATAAAAGCAATTAATTCACTTTTTGTTGTATCGATTATCGTGTCGTGGTGCCTCACGTAACATAGCTAAGAAGTCAACCCATTTGACACTACATCGCTTCTACCTGGGTTGAGATGAATGTATCATTTTGAAGGTATTGCGATATCCTACTGGACGCTAATTCAATATCAACCTTAGCTTTCATGCACATTAATCTAAGTACATATGTGACGGAATTGTTAACAACCAGCAATAATTGTAATAAGGCTCTATAAACTTAAACCTCACTTAAACGTATACTTCTTTACTTTGAACCCACTAACGTAGTTTCTCTAGATCTCCACGGCCTTCATATCAATGATTAGCGGAGTAACATCTTTTTGACACAAGCTTTTAATTAATTTCGTTGCTAAATTGTGAAGAAATACAAATAACTCACCCATAATGCGTTTGTTGATGATTTAGTAGTAAAAGCCATTTGAATAGGAAACCAGAGATGGCAATAAGTTGAACATGATAGGCCGAATTTGTGGACAACGCCAAACAAATGTCTTGGAGCCTCTCTGTCAATTGATGTTGCCCCATTTCCACAGTATGATGGTGTGCAACTATTATTGCAATGGATGTTATTAGTCCTTTTTAACCCAGAAACCAAACTTACCAAGTTATCCTTCAGCATTGAAAGAATCTTCACTCTACAACTCTAAACAACAGTATGTAAGCGTACCAGGCAACAGCTTTAAGTATTGTCTAAGTCTAATTGGGGTAGAGGATGGAGTGGAAGTAATCCGAAGCAATTGATGAGGTCATAGAAAATTGTACATCGTAACACGGCACACTAATTAATCTCTTAAATACTATAATAGGGATCTCAGCACACTATCACAAATCGAAACAATAATGATCCTAAGGTTTCTCATTGTAATTTGTCATAAATGTTGACGATGAAGCGTAACGCAAGATCCAAAATGGTACATTCCAAAGCACCAAGTCGATGAAGATGAGGGCGCTATATGATCGACATTGCTGTTAAGACTATAGCTGTACAATTCCTGATTATCTACTTCGTCCTTTCCCTGCCATATTATACCTTAAAATATTTTAGCTTGCTCTACTGTTGAAGCGTTGAAGAATGAGGAAATCAAGTTTTTCGTTTATTGACAAATTATGTGATAGGATTGGAGGAAATTAAAAGAATATGATGATCATGGTGCTACTTCGTCTTGATACGGGGAAGATTGGGGGGGACGTAAAACAAACATACGCTGGTATATAAATATAAAACTCACTAACCTATCATTTTTCTGGCTTGATGGTTTACAAGAAAGAACAGGAAGAAGGAGATAGCAGAATGATATTCAAAATATCTTCAGTGTGGGTGCATACTCAATATACTTTACAAAAGAATCTGAGAAGATGAGGGAATCCTGTGACATAAATCCGATCTAAGATTTCATGAGATGATTAAAAAACAAATTGTCAGAAATTCACGAACGCATACTATACTAAGATAAAATACTAAAGAGTAATGATGAAAAACTGGTTACGATGAGTACATACCATTGTGGAGTTTGAAAATTTATTCATCCTGATAATTGTGGAAGAATATTTTTAGAAAAAAAAAAAAGGACACGTGTACCCAACAAAAGCGTAGAGCTCGTATGCTTGATGGCTGGTGCATCTAAAATTTGATGAGATATAGTCAGGCGGGAACAGATTGAATTAGCAAGCCAATATAGATTAATAATAGCGATACCCTGTTAGCATGACAGTTTGTAGAGTGACACGCAAAGGGTTGAGAATCAAGTTGCAAGGAGATAAATGTCTCTGCAATACCAAGACACTTCAAAACCTATTGATTCTATGAAAAGGCGAGAATAACTTTTCCGCAAAAACCAACTTTGATACTGTTACTTACACCACCTCCCCTTTCATCAAGGTTAATAGTGCATCCTTCACCACCCCCAAAAGTAGTGATTCACCACATTTTGTTTTTCCAAGGTAAAGGGCAATGTCAACAAATTCAAAGACGATTTTGTCCTCATGCTAGGTTAACAACTTCGAAATTGGGTAGATGGGGAAGGCCTTGAAGAAGAAAGGAGATGTATGGGATGATGGATAGGAAGGTATGGCAATGAGAAACTAATGGAGGAAGACACAGAGGAAGTCCAAACCATCAAACAAGGTCAACCTCCGTAGTGTTACGTAGTGTCATTCACAAACTCAAGGTGCCACCCTTTTGGCGAGTCAAGAGGGATAAGAGTTTTTCATCCACAACAGGATAGGCTAACTCTTTCATAGAAGCTCCGTGGCACGCTTTTAGATGTAAGTCACTAGAAGATAATACTGGCAGTGGTGGGCACTCACATTTAGTAACTCTACGTTTTGTTTAGGTGGAAAGCTCTCCAATTCTACAAAACTAGCATCCCATCAACTCCTTATTACACTAGATTCTTATCATTTTAGGCTTAAAGGGCAAAGGCACACAATGTGAATAGTTAGAGGTTTTAAAGGGTACGGCCAACAACAGCGAACTTAGATATATTATAGCGTTCAAAATTGTAAATTTGATAGGATACAAGTCTTCGTATTGTTTGTAAAAACCCTAAAAATAATAGCGATGCATGCGATCACAAACTCTATCTATTTGGTAGTAGTGGCAAAATGTCCGCAGTGTGGCTCAATAAAGAGTATCCACCTATCTATTATATGGCAATATGATCGTTTTTCGTGAACGAGTTTAATTGAGGAAACTACAGATATGTCGTGATTTGGCGCAAGGAACCCTATAAAAAGAATATGGCATTGTTGAGACCGCCATACTATTTGATGATTTGTTCTACACGTAAACAAGCATGAGGTAAATCAATCTTAAAAGGTGGTTTTCAGTTGGTGGGTGGAAATGAGTTCTAGAAAGGTCGAGTTGAAAACATTCTGAACGCATATCAATATCAAAAA
>PYUH01000052.1:794886-828724 GCA_016808085.1 Suaeda aralocaspica
TTTTTTTTTTTTTTTTTTTTTCTGTTGATGATTTGTTTACCTTTTGCTTAAGCCAGTATACTGTGTATAATTTGGCAATTGGCAAACAACCTTTGTTGTATTTGGGTGGGTGGGTTTTTTTAAGTGGATTTTGTGGTGTGTTTATGGCAGAGGTTTTTTATGGGACCTATTTTTGTCATTTTACACACGTGTCATTGGCTTGAATTTTCCTTATTTTTTCTAGTTTTTCCTATGTTTATTTATATAAATTAATTGATTAAGAATTTGTTTCATGTGGGTGAATGAAAATACATTCAATTAAGTTGGTGGTCGATCAATTTTATGTGACATTTTTTAGTCTATGTTGTTCAAATGTTGGTATTAGGTCTATTTATGGTGTTTAAGGCAAATTAACGTTAAGTGATATTACCGTATTGTCCGTATAGGACATGATTTGTTTGAGGATCAGTATTAAATGAGTTCGATTTGTTTGAAATATTGGATAGAAAAATATGTAGCTAACATTGTAGGTTCATAAGGATGACAAGTCAAACTAATGGATTATAACACGCGCCAATCACGAGTCTTGAAAGTTACCATAGACTTTAATGCATCCTAATACTCAAACAACCATGTACTTTAAATATTTGAAATCAAAGAAATGTTTTGGCAATTTATGGCAAAGCAACTCTCATGTTAGAGTTTAACCTATGGAGTGCAAGTAGTTATAAGTATATAGGAAGAAGTTAAGGTTCCTCCTAATCACTAGTCGTATATTAGTTGCTTTTGGCATCTGAGAATATGAAATAATTATGGAAAAATACGAATGTTGTTGGGTGGGGTGGGTTTTACTATTTATATCCTTATCTATGGCTCATATTATCAGACTCATCCTCATGCATTTTCGAGGTGGCCTGGATCTAGAATTCACCCTCATCCTTGTCCCCACGAACTGAGTGCATAGGTAAAACTAATAAGTCTCACCTTGATCATCCTTGCCTTATTCCCACTTTCACCAATCCGCTCATTAAATCTCCAAGACAATCCTTTTATTAAAATATATATAAAAAAAATTGGTAAAATATTTATCAATACCAAACAATATGAGTAAGTATTTTGGTTCTTCATTAAGTTAAAATTAAATAAATAAGACAAATCGATCATAGATTATACAAATATAATTTTCAAAGCATAAAAAACAAAAGTAAAATTTAGATTATTTTTTTATCAATATTTCAAATTTTCAATCATTAATGGGGTAGGGAGGGAAAGGAGCCGAGATGGGGGTTGGCGGTGAATTGGGGTGGGGGGATAAAGTGAATATAGTACAGCTTAAAATACGTCCCTAGCTAACCGTCCCACACTCATCCAAGTGGGGTGGAGATGTGGGTCTCCAATTTCACCCACGCGCCCACGCCCATGAGTCCATGAATACATCATGTTCGGCCTATTCACTATCATAGTATGTAACATGTTCAATATACAACCAACAAGTCAACATGGTTGGTTGCTAGCTTAGCTAGCATATATTAATTCAATGATGTATGTTAGATTACATATACTTTGGTGTAAGATTGTGACAAGAGTAATTGATGAGAATCGATCTTAATATGTCTTACAATCGAAAAGAAAGTTGATCTAAGTAGCTAACTAAATTAGTAAAATATTCTTCATTCTCTCCAACATGTACATACGCAGTATATATATATATATATACATATATATAATTGTAAGTTTAATTCAACATGTAATGTATACATTATTCTCCAGCTGCTTTTATGCATATCAAGAGTTGCATAAATTCAAAAGAAATGGCTTACAAATGTCAGCCGTTGTTATAAGGTAGACTACTATTGCTTGATCATTACAAATTTACAATGATGTCTAAAAACTTCCCATGAGAAATAGATGCATGTAAAGTCCTAATCCACATGCACGCACATTAAACTTTCCACTATTTCCAACCATCTTATGAATAATGTTCTTATAATTTCTCTATACATTTCTAAGATCTTTAATCTTTGAAATAAGGTACTTGGATTGCTTGAATTGCAAAACATAACAAAATGTTACGGAATATCATAATTACGTCCATATAGATGTTATTTTGCCCTCAAAAGATGCATCATTCTAAGATAATGTGAAGAATTGCAAATAATTCACTCGTAGTAGACTAGCAATGCATTAATTTTTTGTTGTAGATTTGCGACGTACATAAAGCTAAGTCAACCCATTTGACACATTACCTTCATACAGGGGTGAAGTATTTTGAAGGTAGTGGAGACAATGGACCCCGCTTGAATTATTGTACATATTGAGATTATTACAACTAGGATTTGTAATAATGCTTACTAACTTAAACTCACTTAAACGTATACTTCTTTACTTTGAACCCACTAAGTAGTTTCTCTAGATCTGCCACGGCCTTCATATTTCAATTGATTAAGCGGAGATAACATCTTTTTGACAAAGCTTTTAATTAATTTCGTTGCTAAATTGTGAAGAAATACAAATAAATCACCCATAATGCGTTTGTTGATGATTTAGTAGAAAAGCCATTTGATAATGAAACCAGAGATGGCAATAAGTTGAACAATGATTAGCCGAATTTGTGGACAACGCCAAACAAATGCTTGGGCCTCCCTTGTCAATTGATGTTGTCCCCATTAGATGTGATGCAACTATTATTGCAATGGATGTTATTAGTCCTTTTTACCACAAATTACAAAGTTATATCACATGGAAAGTCTTCTTACCACACATTGTACGTACCAAAAGCTTAAGTATTTCTAAGTTTGGGGAGGTGGGGGTCTTGAAATTGATTCATAAAAGACAGCAATTTAATCTTTAATACTATTTCTAAGACTACATCGAACAATAATGATCTTGTTTTCTTTAATTTGTCATAAATTTCCTAGCAATAATTTCCAAGCTTCATCTATTTTGTGTTAATATATTACTCGTAAATATTATATTTTGACTATTTGAACCAAGATGAAAATCAATCTTTTGAAAATTATGTGAGAGGATTGGAGGAAATTAAAATGGTGGTGCTCCTTGAGAGGGGGAGGGGGGAGTACAACATATGATGGTATAAGAGAGAATGTATTGTGTGCAATCAACTTTCAAAATTGATAAAACAAAAAGAGGATTTGGATGATTAAAAGAGAAATTGAAAGATAAGAAAATTAAGGTAATATGATGTACATCCATTCATCCCTTAATTTGGAAAAAAAAAAACACTTACAAAAGTGAGCTTATGTTGCTAAATTTTGCGGGACAAAAGTAATATAGCATAGTACCACCTAAAGGATAATGTTCTTTCGCAACAATACCTTGATCGTTGCCTGGACTAACCTCCAACACTTTTACTTTTTATTTTTATTAGAGCAAGTTAAATGAGTTTTAGGGGCCAAGGAATTATATATGTATATATATTAAAAAAAAAATAAACAAACTCTATTTGTATGGTGCAAATGTGCAGTGTGGCTCAATAAGAGAGTATAACAACTATTATACGACAATCTTATGTGATTAGGGAATTGGACCCAATTATAATTAGAGAAGATCAACTTAGATCATGTTCTCCTCGTCTTATTTTTGCTTATTTTCAGCAAAAATAAGTTCAGATAAGTAAAAATAAGTTTTGTTCGACAAAAATAAGTTCACGAGAACAGGGCCTTAGATGTCAAAAAAAAAACATATATGCTACAAATATATATAAGGAGAGTGTAACTTTTGTTTTACAAGTCAAACTTGGCTTTATTAGTTCTCAAATACACACAATTAAACTTGATTGAAATAATGAGCTTTTGTTTATGAGGAGTGATGGGATTCACGTTAACTGTATATAAGACTAGTTATAACTTATAAGTCTATAACAGTAGATATTGACTTGTTGATTTGCTCTATATTTACTTGCATTTAGTTGAGCACAACAGCACAACAGCACAACAGCACAAGTCTAGTTTGTCTTTGACGTAATGTACAAGTTATGAAAAAAACAACGTTATCTTACTCAACACGGCAACACTGGTTTTGTGTTTTGAATGAATTGAATCAACTTCAAATCCAAATTTCCAGCAGTATAACAATATTATTTAACCTCAATCAAACATGCAACAAAATAAGAAGAACTAAACAATTAAACATACCAACAAAACTACTCGCATTAATTAATTCATTATATATTTCACTCTAAAAGAATTGATCAAATTAAATACAATGTTATGACAATATGTATAACTTACAATTTCACAAGATAAATGAATGAAAGAATATGATGACTTATTGAAGAATAAAAAAAATTCTTCTGCTAACTATTGAGTTACACTAATGATGAAACATTCATACTTGTTTAATTCAGAAGTAAACAATGAAAGAAGGAGAGCCTTCAGATATAGGAGGCCATTCCGTAGATGATGGTGGAGGCGACGGCGACGGCGAACGCCTTCTAGCAACCAACTCAAGCCTCATTCTAGCAAGAACAGCCTTATATTGCTCAAGTAAGTCAGCTACAACACCCAACTTCATCATCTTTATATTTTTCACTTCAATGATAATCTATTTATTATATAGATTATATAAGTCTTCCTTTTTTTTTTTTTTTTCTCTCTTTTATTGTTAATTCCTTTGAATATAAGCCTTATAGAGCAGTTTTGTGGGGCTTTGGTTTTTTTGGTGGCGCAAAAAATGTCATACACTCTATCTCTATTTATATAGTACTTGTTTGAAAATACACATCTACACTTTATTTGTTGTTGATATGGTCAAATTTTGAAGCCGAATTGAACTTTCTCTGTCAATTCCACAAATTTGTTTTAATATATAATATTATCTTATGCACATAATTTGTTAATTAGCCTTGGTATGATATAATTAAAACTGCTTCCACACGGTTCTTATATTATTACAACTAATCCACGCATCACACATGCACATTGGTAAGGTGTCATGAGAGTGTATTTTTAATGATTATCCATATAATTTATGCAGGCCACACTTAATTAACAAGTGTTTCGAGAGCATTTGTTAAGGAAGCTAGCAATGAAAATGATAATTGTAATTAAGGTACATTAATTACACCGAATCATGGGTGATTTTGACTTGCATTCCCAGATTATTTCTATATTGAAAACTTATTAAAGTTCTTATCTAAGGCCTTAATTTGTGTAACCTATAAGCATTAGTCATCATAATTTCTAAAATAGCACGGCCAGAGTATAAGTTTAGAGATGGATTAAAATTAACACAAATTACAACTTGATGAATGTTATTTATGATTTACTTCTCATATTAAATTCTTCATCATTAGCAAATGAAATTTTCAATAAAACAGATCACTTTCAAAAACTTTTCAATCAAGGGTTAGTATCTCAACTATTTTATCAACTATATCAGATCTGTACTATCATTATCAAATTAGCTAGGCAATTCTATAGATATTTTAGAGTGACAATTCTTTTTATACTCCGATTAGCCTCAAGTATTATAATATATCAAGTCATAACTTTTAACTTTGTATTGTACAAGTAACTTTTAGCTATAAAATCGTAACTTTAAACTTACTAATGGAACTTGTATGTTAAAAATTACATTTTTACATTAAAATTTACCAACTTTCACTACTACATCATTTAAGAGCAAATGCAACACTCTTATGCAACGGTCTAATGCAATGGTAGAGCTAAACTAACGGACTAATGCAACAGTCAATAATAATGCAACGCTATTTTTAGGCTAATGCAACGGTCAAATTAAACCGTTGCATTAGGCATCCAAATGTAATGCTTATTTTGCTTAATTTGGTGAACAATTTTGCACTTAAATTGTATAATAATGATGATTAATAAAGTATTGGAGTTGATCAATTATTCTAGACAATACTTAAGTTTATCAACATAACCACGCATCTTGCTAAAGCCTAAAAGGCATTAATTATGTCGTTGATGGAATGATAAGATGACAAATGACAAATGTAATTGACTTCTTGCAAAAACATTATGGTAAATTTTACTTTTTTAGCCCTCAACACCGTTTATCACATCTCATTAGGAGATAATATGAGATTGTTTTACTACGGACAAAGTATTACTCTACTCGGATTCGTTGAGAATCGAATTGCACCCTCTTTTTATGGGCCAATTACGCATTTACGCGTATTAGAAACAAATAGAGGTCATTGTCAACTTTTATAATTCTTCAATTCGCGTTTTGCTTTCACCAAAAGTCTCCTCTTGTCTTTAATCTTCATTACCTGGTATAATTATATGAGTATTTATTATTGTTGGAGTCTATATGTGAATGTTTTATAGTGATAAATTGAGAAAAAAGTTAAAATATAATACTTTTAAGATTGAAGAGTTGCTTCCGTTAGTTTTAAGGTGTAACATTCAACACTTTATAAGGTGAACTCTCTCATTGATGGGTGCGACTCATGCCTATATTTATTATTTAACAATTTTCCACTTGTAAACATCTAAAAATGCTTATTCCTATAATTCTTTTTAGGAAAGTAAGAGATAGCTCAAGTGGTTAAAAATTCTCTATCGATTCCAAGATATCACGAGATCGANTTACAACTAATCCACGCATCACACATGCACATTGGTAAGGTGTCATGAGAGTGTATTTTTAATGATTATCCATATAATTTATGCAGGCCACACTTAATTAACAAGTGTTTCGAGAGCATTTGTTAAGGAAGCTAGCAATGAAAATGATAATTGTAATTAAGGTACATTAATTACACCGAATCATGGGTGATTTTGACTTGCATTCCCAGATTATTTCTATATTGAAAACTTATTAAAGTTCTTATCTAAGGCCTTAATTTGTGTAACCTATAAGCATTAGTCATCATAATTTCTAAAATAGCACGGCCAGAGTATAAGTTTAGAGATGGATTAAAATTAACACAAATTACAACTTGATGAATGTTATTTATGATTTACTTCTCATATTAAATTCTTCATCATTAGCAAATGAAATTTTCAATAAAACAGATCACTTTCAAAAACTTTTCAATCAAGGGTTAGTATCTCAACTATTTTATCAACTATATCAGATCTGTACTATCATTATCAAATTAGCTAGGCAATTCTATAGATATTTTAGAGTGACAATTCTTTTTATACTCCGATTAGCCTCAAGTATTATAATATATCAAGTCATAACTTTTAACTTTGTATTGTACAAGTAACTTTTAGCTATAAAATCGTAACTTTAAACTTACTAATGGAACTTGTATGTTAAAAATTACATTTTTACATTAAAATTTACCAACTTTCACTACTACATCATTTAAGAGCAAATGCAACACTCTTATGCAACGGTCTAATGCAATGGTAGAGCTAAACTAACGGACTAATGCAACAGTCAATAATAATGCAACGCTATTTTTAGGCTAATGCAACGGTCAAATTAAACCGTTGCATTAGGCATCCAAATGTAATGCTTATTTTGCTTAATTTGGTGAACAATTTTGCACTTAAATTGTATAATAATGATGATTAATAAAGTATTGGAGTTGATCAATTATTCTAGACAATACTTAAGTTTATCAACATAACCACGCATCTTGCTAAAGCCTAAAAGGCATTAATTATGTCGTTGATGGAATGATAAGATGACAAATGACAAATGTAATTGACTTCTTGCAAAAACATTATGGTAAATTTTACTTTTTTAGCCCTCAACACCGTTTATCACATCTCATTAGGAGATAATATGAGATTGTTTTACTACGGACAAAGTATTACTCTACTCGGATTCGTTGAGAATCGAATTGCACCCTCTTTTTATGGGCCAATTACGCATTTACGCGTATTAGAAACAAATAGAGGTCATTGTCAACTTTTATAATTCTTCAATTCGCGTTTTGCTTTCACCAAAAGTCTCCTCTTGTCTTTAATCTTCATTACCTGGTATAATTATATGAGTATTTATTATTGTTGGAGTCTATATGTGAATGTTTTATAGTGATAAATTGAGAAAAAAGTTAAAATATAATACTTTTAAGATTGAAGAGTTGCTTCCGTTAGTTTTAAGGTGTAACATTCAACACTTTATAAGGTGAACTCTCTCATTGATGGGTGCGACTCATGCCTATATTTATTATTTAACAATTTTCCACTTGTAAACATCTAAAAATGCTTATTCCTATAATTCTTTTTAGGAAAGTAAGAGATAGCTCAAGTGGTTAAAAATTCTCTATCGATTCCAAGATATCACGAGATCGATTATCATCACTGCTCCTGTGGCTCACTAATATATATATATATATATATATATAATATACGGAGTATTTGTATTTTACAGGATAGATATCTAAACTTAGCACCCGTTCTCGTCACTTAAGAAACCTAAACTTTTTTTTGTCGTAGTTAATTGGATATAACTAATTAATATAATTAAAACTCATAAATTTGATCATACCTTAAGGCCTGTCTAGTTCAGCTGAAAACAGATGAACTGAACTGATTGGAGCTGAATTGAACATAAAATTTTTTCTATGGTTTTTAAAAAAGAGTTGAGCTGAACTAGGAACTAAATTGATTAGAGTTGAATTGAACTGGACTAGACTGATTTTAAGCTGAAGTAAACAGACCCTTAGCCCCCTCCCCCACCCAAAAAAAAAAATCAGATTTTGGACATGTCGTTTTTAGCCCGAATTTAGGCTCGACCCAATCCAGTGTGATTTTTTTTCGACTTTTCCACGGACTTTAACGGCTTAATTTAAAGAGTTGTAATTACTTTTTTGGACCCGACCAGAAAATGTTCGAAAAGCCCGTCAGGCCCACCCTTTTTCAAGTGCTAGACAACAATTTAGGCCTAAACATAGGCCCCAACCTGAACATTGGGCTTTATTTAACGTGTTAAACATGGCCCGACCCATGGTTACTTTTAAATACAATATACTAGTATATCCACTTTGTATAAATGTAATGTATACCCTTCTTAAATGAACAATTGTCCATTTTTGTAAAGACCATTCATTTAAATAATTAGTTAACCTTTAAGGACCTGTTTACTTTAGCTTAAAATCCGTTCACTTCAACTCCATTCAGTTCAGTTCAACTCCTCCCTTATTTTGCTATTCATTAATCCTTTATAAAAAACTTTCAGTTCAGTTCAGCTTCAATCAGTTTAGTTCAGTTCAGTTCAACTATTTTCAACTGAAGTAGACAGACCCTAAGGCTTGTATCCATCTATCCAATTCAACTTACGTAAAACATTTGATGAGACCAATAGACCATCTGACTATGCATGCAAAGCCTTAGTTTAGGAACGTACACTAGCATAAAGAGTCATATAATGCTTAGACATACCATGGTAGGATACTTTGTAATGTAAACTGAGAGAAACAACATATGACCGACCACCCAATTAAGTTATTCTAACTACATGCAACGAGGGAGATGCAGAAACCTTGCTTCGTTTTTTGAGGGACTATTTAGCAAGCTACTCGACATCACGAGACATATGGAAAGGGGTGGTGGAATGACTCGTTAAAAGTAGTTGTATCTTAAAAATGGGTTGCAAGAAATATCATCGAAAAGATGGTTAAGGTGATAATTATATCATTTAAAAGGTAAATATATCATTTAAAGGATAATTATCTCATTCAAAAGGCGATTATATTATTTGAAGTATACCATTCAAAAAGTGATAGTATTATTTAAAATGTGACTATATTATTTCAAAGGTAATTATATCATCTTAAATATGATTATATCATCTATACAAAAATTATATGATTCGTCAGAAGGATAATTATATTAAACAAAAAATGATTGTATCATTCAAAAATATAACTATGTTATTTTTGAATAATGTGGGGCATCATATAATTTAACTTTAAAAATAAATAAAAATTTATCATGATTCACATTTCACCTTTCTTTCCTCACTCCATTCTTTCTCATCTATGATCATGACATCAATTCTCATTGGCTCATAGCTCAACCAACAACAGTAACACCAACAGCCAACACCGCTATTGACAACCAGCAACCACCACCACCACCACCAATAGCCAACAACGACCAGGATTGTCCTCACTGTGGCACTTAGAATCTCTAACGATTGCACGAAGGAGAAAGAACTTTCTTTGACGACTGCAACAGTGCCAAGACAATGACAAGAGAGAGCCTGTCGAAAAATGTCATCATAAGTGTGGATAGGCCGTAGAGAAGCAAAGAATGAAGATTAAGCGGTGTTAGAGCAATTTGATTTGGGTGCTTGCCGCTTGAAAGCATGACATTTTCGGATATGATTGCCTTGACCCAACAGTAAATATATTGTGAACTGAGTGCATACAAGTCACATTGTATGAAGTTTCGCCATTTCAAACAAAAGTAAGTTATCGTAAACTCCAACAATGGAATATTGTTTATTCCAATTTTAGATTAACTCCATGTACTCCAAGACAACATAACAAGGTGATATACAAGCTGTGTTTGGCTGTGTTACAAAAAAGCATAACTAACCTTTCAAACCCTTATCTTTCTCCAGAATATGGGCAAAAAACCTAATTAATTTTAATTTTCCAGATAATTGAATTTAAAAAAACGATAATTGAATCTAAAAAAACATTAGAATAAACCTTAATTACTACTCTAACTAGTACTCATTTAGCTCCTTTCACTCTTAGCTTATCCTCCATCATAGTTTTCCCCTTTTTTCCGCAATCTTCTCTCAAAATACAGAAAGATAAAAAAAAGATAAAAAAAAAAAATCGTCGCCCTTCCAAACACTCCCTTTCTTCTTCTTCGTTTTCGACACTTTCAAATTCCGACGTTCGAGGAGAGAGAATATCGCCGGTAATCCGATCAACTTTCCGTCGAATTTGACGGTCATTATTTAATTATCTCCTGATGTCTTCATTTTGATTCGTTTTCACCTATTGATTGTCAATTTGTGCTGTAATTTCACGCTTTTATTGAAAAAATTTCAAAAATTTCAAAAATTAGGGTTTTTGTTCTTCGTTGTTTTATTGAGATTAATTCTACAAAGATATATAAATATTTTTACGAAGAACGAAGAAGAAGAGGTTGAAGTTCTTTCATCCATGTAAGCTCTCGTATTCGCCATTTTTAACAATTGTTTTTGATTTGAATTAATTTAATTTAATTTTTTGAATATCGTATTTTACAAAATTAATGATTTTTCAGTATTTTTTTTTGTGTAATTTATTTGGTTAATGATTTTGAAGTAAAGCTAGAAAAAAGTTGATGAATTTTAGTAGAAATGAGATTCAGTCAAATTGATGCAATAAAGAAATGATTAGCTGATGTTGAAATGTCGACCATTTAGCTGCTTATTTAGGGATATATTGCTCAAAATTAGCAATTTGTTGTTCTTTTAAAGAAATAATAATTTTTATTGAAAGAAAAATCTTTTTTATGGTAATGCAACATGTTTTTATAGGATAATTTAATTGTGATGTAATGAATTTTATTAATCTTCCATTTATCATTTATGTATGTTTGCATGTTGTGAATTGTTTCTGAAAATGGATATGGTGATTAATTGTTACAGGTCTTTATTGAATCTAACTTTTGTTTTGGAAGGGAGGGGTGCAAGTTTGTGTAAGTTGTGACTTGGAAGTAGGTTATGCTTCGTCGTCTTAGATGGTTAATTGATTTGACTCAGAGAAATTTTACGGTGAAGAGATTGACCGATGCGGAGGTTAAACCGTGTCGACCAGCTATGTTGGATACATTTCATGAGGTTGCTATTTACCTTCACAGGTTTCACAATCTGGATCTTTTCCAGCAAGGGTTAGTTTGTTACCGTATTTCACTTGTGTTGCTTTTGGTACTTTACTGATTTTGGTATAATATGATTGTAGTGTTCTCAAATTGATGCATGATGTTAGCTTTTGTGAAGTTTTGTTGACGGCTGTTGTTTTCGGTTTGATTGCAGTTATTTGTGATGTGTTTATTTAAATGTAGTTGGTGTTGATATGTGTAGATGGTACCAAATTAAGATTTCTATGAAGTGGGAGGATGGGGATGACATCCATGTCGGAATTCCCTCAAGAGTTGTACAATATGAAGGTACTATGTTTGATTTTGTGCTTGTATAATTGTCTTTTTATGCTCATATTAATCTCAGTATGAAGAACTTCTGTAGCTGTTAATGTGATTGTGAAGTAAAGCTAGATCTGTTTTTATTTATTTATGAAACCAGCTTTGCAATTTCTTTCTGACTGCTCAATTAATGTAATGTACACATTGATTTTCATGTTGCCATAGCCATAGTCAAGTCCAATCTAAAACATGCATACTATGTTTTCAACATGATCGTAGTTTTCTTTTTCTTCTATTATGTCTTGGTTCCTTTGTCTGGAGATCAATTTAATGGACATATACAGCTTCCTTCGTTTGGAGATTCTTAATTACTTTTTTAGGACCCTAACCCCAAGTGTAGAAGCAAAAAAGTGTGGTCTAGGCAAGATCTGGAGTTCACTTTAAAATCTGTGAACATGATATATACCATATATTATTAGATAATGGCCTATGTTGTGAAAGAGGGAAACAAGATAAGAAAAATTGCTAGTTATTGCATATTTGGATTTAGATGTTAACATGATATGAAACAAAATTTCCCATAGTGAAAGTACTTTTATCAAAGCTTTACAACATGATCTGCTTGTCTTTTGAATCTTTTTTTTCCTTCCAGTTTTGTTAATCATACTCGAGCTATTTGAGACCTAGCTTGGAAAACTTTAGCTTAGGATTGCATGAGTATTATTTGGGCCCCAATAGTTTTGTTTATGATTGAGCTATCTGTAGTCTATTACAATTTCAATATGTTAGTAGTGTGCTATTGGAATTTGGGAATATTGAGTCAATATTTAAGGAATTGGTCATCGCTTAATTCCTACTTAAGGGTGATTGGTATAAAATTATGGAATGATAATAGAGACACATTAGAAGGGGAAAGGGTAATTTCAAGCTTTACCATTAATCCGTTATTAATCATTTGGTATAAGGATCTAGTCTTTTGAGTTGTTTTCGGTTTACTTCACTTAGTCTAACACATCATTCAGTCGATCATTGTTTTCGGTCTATTCAACTCAATTCAATTTAATTTAGCCCAAAAGAACATGACCTAAGGAAATGAAATGGAAACAAATTAGAAGGGTAAGGATTTAGTTACTTTAGGGTTGGCAAGGGTAACAAATGAGTGAAGTGGTTACCCTTAGGAGATGTAGTTTGTTACCTACCTCTCATATCAAACAATAGGGGATGGAAACACTAAACTGGGTCCGTATTCAACACTTGGCAGTTGACACTATACTGAACATGCTTGTAATTGGCTACGGTCCATGGGCTACTAAGCCTATGATGCAAGTCTTGTAACGATATATAGACTTGAGTAACCTTGTTAGACATTGTTACTTGTCAAAGGGTAGGACTCGGATATTATATGAAGGTCTTCCATGTTTTTGTCCAATGTAAAGCATAGAGGCTTGGGTAATTATTTCTACTTTGGAATGTTGTATTCGGTGATATTACTTGAGTTTAATGAACTATCTTATTTACATAGGCTATCTCTTGATATCTTATTTAACCAATGTAGCTATGTATTTCTCAATTTAGCCTTACCTTGGATATATGTTATGACTGTGGCAAAGCTGATTTTACCTTGTCTTTTGTTGGGTTGCAGCACCTAGTATGGGTTCTGATGGTAGTTATGGGGTTTGGAGAATTGATGATGCTGATAATAGCTTTTCAACTCAACCTTTTAAGATCAGATATTCAAGACAAGATGTTCCTCTGTCTGTCATGATTGCTTTTAACGTCTCTCTTTCAAATCGTGAGGTATACATATTTCTTTTTTGTCATTTTTGAAGGCTTTATCTACTTAATTTAATTTTTTGGATAAATGGGTCCTTTTTTTAGAATAGAATTGAACATGATGCATAGAGTTGAATATGATAAGAGTTGTGGCCTTAACCGCATTATATGAGATCTGAGTTTATACTACAGCTAGAGAGCAGTATTAGACTAGTAGGTTCGTAGTGGAAATTTTACCCTCTTTTTCTTCCTAATGTTTAGAGTGTACAAAGATCAAGTGTTTTGCAGTGGAAACTGGAATTATGACTTATTTATGTTCACTTAAAAATTTCCTTTATTGGTGATGACTTTCTTTGGCAACTAGACCAGAAAATTGGTTAGTGTTGTTTTTAAGTAATATTCTGTGCAGAAAAATTTGGTTAGTTACATATCATAAATACACAATACTAATGGAATCTGTGTATGGTTAATGCCAAGGATGGTGAAATATTTATCCCTTGTACCAATATATGAATGTTTAAAGATCCAGCAGGTTTGTTTAGAGGATCATGATTGATCTTGTCAGAGGGTTATTTTCTTTGTCATATTATTGTGACATTTTTCTTGTATGTGTTAATATTCTGTTGTATGAATTCTATGCCCTCTGGATATAATTATCATTCACCTCTTTCTTCTGTAGGTTCCCACCAAGTCTGGTGTTATCATCAAATTTGAACTTATTCATTCTTCTCTATTGGAGAAAGGGTGAGTAAATTTGACTCCTTTCTGTTTGTTATATATATATATCTGGCTATTTTAATTTTCCGGAGATATTGATCCTTTGATATATTTGAGCGCAGGTCAGAGTTGCAGGCTTCCTTAAGTTCCTCTGCTGCTGCCATCCATGAATTCAGAATCCCTCCTAAAGCTCTTTTGGGGTTACATTCTTATTGTCCTGTACTTTTTGATGCCTTCCATTCTGTGCTTGTAGATGTTAGTATACATATTAGTCTCTTGAAAACGGTTGCACAGAGTAGCCAAAAGAAGGTATCCAGGTTTGTCACTAATTCCATTTCTCTTATATCCTTCTGGTAATTGCTTTGTCATAAACACTGACACTATCAAATTTTGCAGCAAGGCTCTCATTGGCGAAATTATTGATGGTAAAAATCGTGACAGGTCAACTAAAGTATGTATTCTTATCCACTATATGTTAGTGTATGAAACGCTTTTGAATTTGATAGTATTCGCCTCTATTTTGGAGTTGTAGGTGGTTTCTCGTACTATGTTCTTTTTGATATTGTCATTTTGGTGAATGAGGCAGGATCAAGTTTTATTTCTATTAAGAAGTTCTAGGTTTTAGCCTAAGTCAAAGTAAAATATAATATATGGGGAGTATAGTATTAGTATTCGGAGGAAGCAGAGTGAGTATTAGATTAAGGAGATAGTGATTGGTTGAATGACCTTGGATCAATTTCGGTAGAGAAATTAACCAACATGTAACTCAAAGAATTACGTGTAGGCTGCTAAGTTGCTTAAACGGGGAGTAATAATTGCACTATTATGGGATCATAATGTGCTTCTAAGGTTATAAGGAATATTTTATATGGTGATGGTTTGACTTGCGCTTTTATATGGTTTTGATGCATCAAAATGTTGTTCCTTTAGAGAGAATCATATGAAGATTGGTTCTATAGATTTGTAAATGTTCTGGTAGAGATTTGGGACCTCTTTGAGAGATAGAATAAGGAATGTAGATATTTAAAAAGACAGAACTGCAGATATGGAGGATAAGGTAGAGGAGAATCGCCTATGTTTTGTGAAATAGCAACTGGTAGTATGGTAAGGAATATTAAATGTTGAGATGGTGAGTATTTCATGAGAAGTGGAGGAAGAGCAAAGACGAGGGGAGTATAAAAGGACAAAATGAGCGTACAACTACACGTGACTTTATAAGAATTGAATGGGGGTAAGAGATCTTTGTCAATGACTATTTGAAATTTACTATTGGTTCGTGCAACTGACCACTTGTCAAGAATTTATTTTTGTTTTTATTATATTATGTGGGTTTCTGCTTTATTTGTTAGACAGGGCTAAAGCTTTTACTTCCTCAGGTCATTCATAGTTGCAAAAATAATGACTGCACGAATTCCTTGCATTTTTTCTTATACTTAAAAATTACAAAGTTGCCAATAATTAGATTGATTCATCACTGCAATGACCCTCACCTCCATCAACACCGCTCTAGTGTCAATCCCAAACTGTCCTCACCGCCATCCACCCACCCAAGCTGCCGAACCATCAAACAAATTGTGCCACGTGCCCACCCAAATCACACTACTGACCACACCATCACCAAATTAATTCCATATACAACCCTAACCACCTAACCCAAACCAACACCCACACCAACACCCACACCCATGCCACCAACAAGTCCAAATGGGCGCCTTAAATTTCCAAATTGACACCCACACTGACACCCAAACAAGCAACCTCCAAATGGGAAAATTGCATTTTTCAAATCGCTCACAATATTGTACCATCTTTTTGATATGTTATTGATCGAGGCAGGGAGAGCTTTTATGGTGGTGGTGAGGATGAACAAAAGTGATGACAACAGTGGTTGTGGAACTAGGAGAGAATGAGTAATGATGTTGTTGGTGGTCTTGATGAGGTAGTGGTGATTTTTGGGTTTGTTGACATTGGTGAAGTGGCCTGGATGATTTTTGCTTGGTGAAGAGATGAAGAGTAATGGGGCTGGGATATGTGATGAAGATGGGTAGTTGAGTGAGTATGGGTAAAATAGTATTCAAACAAGTTTTTATTTATTTATTTATTTTTTTACCACAAACAGAAAGAATTGGTTTGTTGTAACTATTTTGGACCATCCCAAAATATGAAAATGTTGCAACTAAATTAGTCTGGAGGAAATACTTAGTTATACTTTTTACCAATTCCTTTGTATGATTAGGTTTCTCTCTTTGGTTTGGGATTTTAATGTATAGTCTTTATTTAATAGTTTTTCTTTACCTTTTCTTTTACTTTTTTTTTTGGTATGATAAGGAGTGGCAACTGTCATTGAGTGTCGTATTGTCGTATGTACTTTCACTTTGTATGTCTTAAGACCTCCTTTGGCAGGCCTAGATATTTTCTGCATTTTCTTTTGCACTGTATGGTTGGCTATATGTGGGATGCAAAAGGTACATCCATCCTTCGTTTGTGCTTGCTTACCTTTTCCTTACATCTTTGTGTGGATTAGTAGTTGGTTTACAAATTTTTTTAGTCAAATACAAAAGTTGGCAACATTTGACTCATGGACAAGAATTTTTTTAGTGGTTAATTTCTCTTTCATTTTGTATGGTTCTGAGTTATTCTCTTGGTGCGTCTGCTTAGTTGAGAATAAAATTGTTTTTTAAGCACTTTGTCCAATCTTTAATTGTTCAGGGTTTTGGCAAAGTGCTCAAAGGGATTCTGCTTGTCAAATCACTTTTGACTGCACGTGACATTCTTCTGGAAGAGGCACAAAAGATTGGCAAAGCAATTGATCAAAC
The DNA here is from genome assembly GCA_016808085.1 of Suaeda aralocaspica. NCBI lineage: Eukaryota > Viridiplantae > Streptophyta > Magnoliopsida > Caryophyllales > Amaranthaceae > Suaeda > Suaeda aralocaspica. Next base: position 812,207 of record PYUH01000052.1, read on the forward strand.
CATTGACCTGACCGAATTTATTTCCCAACTGGATGATACGAAGTTGTTTAATTCTTTGTTGCAAGCAGATTTATCTAGTGAAAATCTCGAAACATTGGAGTTGCCTGACTCTCAAAAGACTAGTGAGGTTCGTGCTCTTACTCTGTGTCCCTTAAACTTTAGTTTTCCATTTTATTTGCATGTCCAGAATATCTTCGTGCACTCCCCTTATTACTCACGCTTGAGACTTTGGCAGTCTCTTGAAATTACTTCTCCCTTATCCACTATTGTCAGGTAACTATAATAATAACTCTCCATAAACCTTTTCCTCTCCAGACCCTTCTCTGGGAATTACACTGGTTAGAGGATTGTTGTGGTAAAGGGAGTGCTTAGAAGAGTTGCGAGGACTGCAGATATTTCTGTGGTAATAATATTTCTTGTTGAAAATGTGATGAAGATGTTTGTGGTCTTAAACAGAAGGCAAGCCCTTTTCTTGATTTTCGAAGTAATGGGGCTCTTCAGTCCCTATCTAGCGACAGTCTACTCCAGTTTGCTCATACAATTGGAAACCAAATTCACTACCTGTGGAATGCATTTTTAAATTTTCACAGGTTAGTTGTGTTATCTTTTTTTAATAAAGTTTGATTTAAAACTGCTCTAGTTAGTTTTTGGTTTTTTAAGGAGATTTCAAAAGCTTTAATTTATGTATTATATATAGCCTTCCGATGTGTGGATGATTGTATCAGTTGTATCACTTAGCAAGCAATATGGTCTTTATGGAGTTTTTCCAGAGCTTTGATGTGCTTGATGGATGTTGGTTTATCATTCTCCATGGACTCGTGTTCATCAATGAGCACTATATATGAATATGAGCTACCCACACCTGAGCCAATTGTTCTTTTATCCTATATGTGAGCCTTCTTAGCAACTACCCTCCACTCCCCTTTATCAGCAGGAGCAGGCATAGTTCCATTATTTATTATGTGCTGTCAATCGGTCACTTGTTTGGATTTTTTCATGAACTTGGAAAAAAGAACTATACTTATTCATTTTGAAACAAGAAGAGAACATTAATATCTATTCCTTCAAAGGCTACACAAATCAAACATAGAGAGATGATCAGAGTATCTTAGTAGATTTTTGGCTGCAGGCTCGGTTCACAAGGGAATTGAATAATTATTGCTGAGTGTATGGCATTTCTAGGCCGGACTCCTTACCTGTGTATGACATGTGCATCTGCAACCTTGCTTCGAGTGTGGTTTTCTTGAATCTAGATTCCCTGTGTAATTATGTGTTATCCGAGTATGTTTCTGATTAACAAGATACATGATTATCCCCAAGTTGATCTATCTATTACTCTTGATTGGTTCACAAGGGAGTTAAATAACTCTGGGTTGTTACTTGTACAATTCCTAGGAAATATCTGGACGCTGGACATGTTTAGTTGCGCTAAGGTAGCTTCAATGCTAATGAATTTGTTTGACCAAGGAGACCGTGGGTGTTTTTTTACCATGTTTTGTGAACTTATCTACTCAAATTTTCTTGTCAGTGTCCAAAAATGCAACTACCATAGTTGCTCCACATAGAATTCCACCCCATTCCACCCCCGGTTAACCAAATAAGTACTTTGTGACCCATCATTTTGTACTGCATTAGTCAAGAGATGTGATACACGATATGGGCTTAAACTGCTTAGCATAAACCCACCTAAAATTTGATTTTTGTATCTAGATTATTGAGGTCTCAACTTTTCATATGGAACTTGCAAGATGTTCTGTCCTCACTCATAAGTTGATGCTTTGATTCTGATTCCAGGGCTAATAAAACTAAGATAACAGAATATCTGCGGGAGTCGTGGGCTAATGATCGGAGAACTGAGTGGTCAATATGGATGGTGCATTCAAAGGTTGAGATGCCACATCATTTTATCAGTAGCAGCAGTGACGGGGTTTCACTTCGTGGTGGATTACGCGGGAAAGTAGATGTAATTAAATCTAATTATATATAAGCTTCATTTTAAAATTACTACTACAGTTTTCCCCCCTAATGATGTCACACAATATGCTCACACTTTCATGTTTTGTGGACCCTCCATTCACTATTAAGGCTCTTGTTTCTATTTTTCCAGCCTGCTCAAACTGCAGCTACACGTGCTGAACTTCATCGGCGAAGTATTGCACAAATGAAAGTGAGTTGTTCCTCTAGAATGATACTGTTATCTCCTTGCTTTCATACACATTTTTTTAAGATCTTGGGTTATATTGCAGATCAATAGTCGTTCAATTCAGGACATGCAGATGTTTGGGGATCCTTCACGTGTGCCTGTGGTGATTGTAGAACGCGTTATCAACGCACCTAGGCGTTCTTCTAGTGGCAACTCATACTTTCTTCATCCTGGTCAGAAGTCCTCCTCATCCACTTTGCTTTCTGAACTTAGAACTTCGAGCAAGAAATCTGGTGGCGAGCATTCGTTAAGTGGTCGTGTATTGAAAATTGTGGTCTTTGTGCATGGATTTCAGGTATATCTTTCGCAGTCATGTTGGAATTTCAGCTTGGTTGGTTGTTAAAAATTTTAATTTTTTGTTGTTGAAGTTCCTGAAATTGGTTTACTAAAACCACCAATACATTTTCTTCTTTCATTTTTTATACATATGCGACAAGATTGTGTTCTAGGCTTATAACTTTGGCTTTGTGATAGTCTTAAACTACCTATTGGCTCCGAGTCTGTTTGTAGTGTTGCCGACGCACATTCATAGACACTATATGACAATATTGTCCACTTTGAGCTAAGCCCGCACGGGTTTATTTTTTGGTTTCTTCCTAAAAAGCGTTGTACTAGTGTATTGAGCATCCACTATATAAATAGCTCCTTCCCTTGCTATTTTTCAATATTGAACTTCGAATGAACATTCCCAAGTCCCAACACTGATCACCTTAGAATATGCACCCACAGTCAAGGTTAGGAGTCTATGTACGTTCATTTTAGTCAACTTAATTGCCTCTATGACTTATTAGAATGTGCTCATCTTCTCAGAAAGGCCCCACAGGAATCAATGAAAATCACTGACTAAATCCAAGGTGTACCATAATTACCAAAGAATTTTTGAAGGCTGACGTGTTTCATATCAAGGGTTCAAACCCCTTCCTCATTTGATGTCTTTCATAACTTTTTTCCCCTAATGCACTTTTTTTCTGTGTTGTGGGTGTTATTGTTATATTGCATATCAATTTGAAGTGTGACTCTTATATTTGTATTTTGAGGCACTTCATTAAGAACCTTAGCTTTGGTAAGACATACGTTCTTCTTATACTCAATTAAGCAATTTACTGCTCCTGTCAGCCGTATTACCTTTGACTTTGGGGAGTTGTTATGACAATATGACCAAAGGTGTATGAGTGCTTTTTTCAGCCATATTTCCTGGGACTTTGGGAAAATTTTGTTATGATCAATGGGTATCAATTTGATTGTTGGATCCAGCTATTTTGTGGCAATTACAAACTGAATTGTCTTGAGGACAATTGAAGTGTCCAATTGCTGTGTTTAGGTGTATTTTTTGTGTCAGTGGGACTTGCATGCATACCTTGGGTTTAAGTGTAGAAACACAAGATATGTTCTTAAAAAAGCAAAATGATCCCCTGTGAATCTATGATGGATCATGATTGCTTTGTTAACGGTAATAGTTCTGTATGGCTTGGGGGAAATTCTATATTATTGAATATTTTATCTTTGGCGAGCTCTGAATTTGCTTTCATTATTTGTGAACATGCAGGGACATCATTTGGATTTGCGACTTGTTCGTAACCAGTGGCTTTTAATAGACCCAAAGGTAGAGTTTCTAATGTCTGAAGCAAATGAAGATAAGACATCTGGAGATTTTAGAGAAATGGGAAATAGGCTAGCTAAGGAGGTTGTCTCTTTTGTCAAGAAGAAGATGGACAAAGTATCAAGAACTGGAGGCTTGCGTAGTATCAAGCTTAGTTTTGTTGGTCATTCCATTGGAAATGTCATTATAAGAACGGCATTGGCTGGTATGAAACTTGTAGCTTAGTTGTCCTTTTCTGATGAGTGATGATTACTGCTTAACCCGAATTATTTACTTTTAGTATTGCAGATAATATGATGGAGCCTTATCTTAGATTCTTGCACACCTATGTCTCTGTTTCTGGCCCTCATTTAGGATATCTGTACAGTTCAAACTCTCTATTTAATTCTGGGCTGTGGCTTATAAAGAAGCTCAAAAGCACACAATGTATTCATCAGCTTACTTTAACTGATGATCCAGATATCCAGAACACTTTTTTCTACAAGCTATGTCAGGTATCACCTTCTAGCCATATTTTGAAAATTTGCTGTTCACTCAGTTGTTGGTCTGTTGAAATCCTTTGAAAGCTAGAAAAAGGTTATATGCTGTTTTTGTTATTGTGTCGGCATTGTCTCTTTAGATTGGAATGTGATTTAAATTGTTATACGTTAATAATTCCAATTATTTTTTCCTCAGCAAAAAACATTGGAGCACTTCAAGAATATCATCCTACTATCATCACCACAGGTATTACTACTCATCCAATTTATGACTAAGTAATTGATACTTCTGATAATATCTAGGGTCCAAGTCTCATGAAACAGGGTTCTCTTGAATGAATTCCTGTTGCTTGTGTGAAAGTTTATGAATTATGAAGTTTGATTTATTGGACTAGAATTATTTAATTCTCATTGGTATGGCATAAATTCTACAATTCTACTCAATATTACCTAGTTCGCCCATTTGTGCGCTTTTATAGTTCACAATTCGCCTAAAAAGGGACAAGAATAAACCAAAGCCGACCATAATTTCCTTATCATAGTTCGCTGTTTGCAGGTAGCTTAGGGAACTAGGTAACAATGATTCTACTCTTATTTGTGTCGTCTAGTTCAGGCCTAGGATGCTTGGACTTGTGTACGGGTGTCAGACTCGTGTGCGGGTCCGGGTCGGATGTGGGAAATTCCAAATTCAATGACTCGGTGACTCAATTGTTTAGACTTTAGTGTCTATTTCGGATACGGAGTTGGGGTTACTGTTACAAATGAAAAGTATTGTATAAAATTCAGGCATTTTATAGAAAGAGAGTACATAATTAATTATGTGTTAGTAAGTGGGTAGCAATGTAGCATGTTGCTTATTAGCTTTTGTAGTTGGGAAATCAGCAAACCTCCCACTTTCCCTTCTCCTTATTTCTAAATTTCTAAGTAGGTGCCCTGTTACACAAATCTAGTTTGCGAAACCCTAAGGTGGTGAGTCTGTTTTTTTTCCCAAGGGTCCGACAGGCAAGTATTTTCGTACCCTCCAAATTATATACGCACTCCTCTCCTTCTCACATGAATAGTGTCCACTTTTACTGTTCATGTAAGAGGGAGAGGAATGTGGAAATAATTTGGGGAGTGCGGAAATCACCACCCAGGTTTGACTCTGATTTTGTGTCCGTATCGCGGCATTGTGTTTTGGAAACAGTAGTACGGCAGGGTAGTAGCATAGTCCAAGCTTCTCAGGTTCAGCACTTGTAATAGGATGCATGCCCGAGATATTTATACATGCATACCAGACCTGCTATATTTTCGCATAGCTGACAGTCTATTATTTCTTTTGTCATGTCAATTCTCTCCCAAAGTCTATCTAGTAGAGTCGGATTTTGCACATGTACTAGGGTTCTTATGTTTTCCTTGGGGTTGTTTTTGGTCTATGTGCTACTTTTCCATTGACCAATTGTCTTTCAGGATGGTTATGTGCCTTATCATTCTGCTAGAATCGAACTGTGCCCCACATCTTCAAACGACTTCTCAAAGAAGGGCAATGTTTTCATAGAGATGTTGAACAATTGTTTGGACCAGATACGATCCCCCTCAGTGGAGGATCGGATTTTCATGCGCTGTGATGTCAACTTCAACATGGCCTCTCATGGCAAAGGACTAAACACATTCATAGGACGAGCTGCTCACATCGAGTTTTTGGAGAGCGACATCTTTGCAAAGCTCATAATGTGGACTTTTCCAGAATTTTTTCAATAACAATAGTGGAAAGTAATCTTGTGGTTTAAGATGCTTGTCACCAAAATATGTGTCGTTTTCGGATCGGAACTATTAAGGTTTACACACTGGCATGGATTGAGAAGCAAGAAATGTTCCATTATGTATACTGTTCTAGGCAAACCTAGGTTCTGTATTTTCTTATATTCCGTAATTTTATCAGCTTTTTTTAGACTTATAGGCAGGACATCCCTTGGGATTAAGGAACCTAGAAGTTTGCTTGGTGTATAGTTGACATTGACAATCTGACATATAATGAAATTTATATGCTCAGCAGTTTTACATGTAGTTTAGTTCCATAGTGTTATTTCATGTTGATTTCTGTATTTAAGCTTTCAAAAATGTTGTTTTGTAGCATAAGATGGATGCTTCCGTTGGTGGTGAACAAGCATCCAATTGTAAAACTCTTTTTCTACTCTGTAGAAATTATTTCATTTTGGTTTGCAATTAATTTTATATTGTGTTATTACTAAATTTTTCTGTACAATGTTTGTCTTCGATCTTTTCATGATATTTCCTCCACTCCTGGTCAGTGGAAGAAATTACAAGGATTAATTTTTCCCACTAATGGAAAAATCTTACGTAGACCTAAAATGGTTTCTGTTAAGGTTCTTTTTTTTGGTTGATAAAGACCTTCAACAACAATTGTTGTGGAGGAGCTTCAATCGCAGGTCTTCTATATCAACTTCTAAATACGCTGGTTGACATCCATCCAGCGTACATGTCTCAGCTAATTATGATATAATCATGTTGTCAGTGATTTATATGAAACTGTTTTCTGATTGATAAAGAAACAGTTCATTAAGCTAGATTCAAATTGGATTGTCTAGCTTGTCATACAACCAAAACAAATACTCTGTCCGGTTTGTTTTAGTTGCAACAAATGAATACTTTATATCCCCATTTGTTACAACTAAATATATCGGAGGTAGTAAGAATACGAAAAAAGGATTTAAGGAATGATCTTAATTCTTAACATAGTAAACTAATTCAGAATAGTTAAAATCGCTAACAAGGAAACCTGGTGGTTTCTGACAAACGGTGAGTCATACATCGTTAACCTAAGTTATTTATTTTACATTTCATAGGAGATATATATTAATGCCAGAAAGTGAAATATTGAACGTGGTAGAAAGTTTGAGAAATCCAGCTAAAGTGTTCATGTAGGAAATTCGATTGCCCACATTCTTTATATACAAAGTTACTTAGAAAGAATGTGTTCTGATGAAGACTTTTCTAAGAGCTTTGTAGCTAAAAGACTTAGCTTTAGTTAAAATGGCATTAGAGTTATGACTGCTACTAATCCTGTATTTTGCTTCTGCTTCTGCTTCTGCTTCGGCTTCGGCTTCTTCCAACTTAATGTTATCTTCAGGATTCCAAAACTGAGCATCCTTTCTCTTATTCTTGATAGTTGCTAGCACTTCATACTTGTTGCAAATTCCCCATACTGTCACTTTCTGTTGTGCATAATTGACATTTACTGAGTATATTCCTGTATATCATAGCAAGTTTAGTCAGTTCCAAGGTACTAAATAGAATAATGAGCTACAACGTAACAATGAATTTGAAATGTTTGTACTGTATAATGGCAATTCCCGTACACACTTTCTTTTCTCTCTTTAATGTTCACTTAAGTTAGGATCTCCTCCTCTCCGGCGTCTATTCCTTAAGTTTATGTAATAGAAGAGTAAGGAATAAGAAGAAAAATGCGGCATACCTTGTTTACAAAAGGAAATGAGTTTAGTTATCCACTTTTGAAAAAATTGATTTCCACCCCTTACCAAAACAAACAAAGGAAAATGGGGAAAATGATGGAAAATTATTTTACAATAAAGTGTTTTCTTCCAAAACAAATGGAGTCTAGCTTATTATTCCGAAATTCCTAACACAGTGAGTTACTATTATTGAGCTATGTGTAATTCCTTAAATCGTAATGTATTCCAAAATTTCTTTAATTGTAATATAATGCATTCCATTGAATTGATCATATAGCAATAACCTTAGCCTATGAAATTATCAGTCACATAATAATATATATGTATCAACTAATAAGATGGACGGGCATACAAAGCGAAATGATGCAATTAAAATGACTATATATATACAATTTCAATATACATGTGAATTACCTCTTTGATTACTCAAGGCTTTCTTCACTTTTCTCTCACAACCATAAGAATATAGAGGAACCTTCATCTCTACATATTGAGGCTCTACCCCATTCTTGTTAGCCAGAACAATTTGTAAATCAGCCATCTGAACTAGAAGCTTATTCTGCTGTTATGTAATCAGATTAATTAGTAGATCGAACGTGTTTTCGGATGATGATAATGATAATGATAATGATAATGATAATGATGCCGATATTGCCTTATCCAACTACTATTGCCATATGATATGATACCTATATATATAAAGGAGTAAGAAGCTTAATGAGGTTATATTAACCTACGTAATCCAATCTAATCTAATGTCTCAAACATGAAAAAGTTCATGATTCCTTAACTTGTTTATATTATGTATGTCAACATAACTTTAAGTAAATTAGCTTTTTTGCTCTCATGCAAATTAATAAGCTTCTATTGCAGCATATTCTTCAAGTTATATATTGTTAACCTTTTTTTTGGTACTTAGTATGATGACAAGGAACTTTAAGCCAAAATTAAAGATGTTTGTTTCCTTAGATTCTTTGTTTTGAATTTATGATTAGTGATATTATTGTTTTTTGAAGTTTATTTCATATTTTCATGCATGAATATGATTTTTTGAGTCAGATTGGTTTATTTAATTAGGGTTTCCCTTGTTTTGCATGGTTGTTGAACGTTTTGTACCATGGCTCCCATGTGCATATTGCTTTGCCTTGGGCTGAAAGTTGTTATATCAAAATAGATTATGTTTTCCATTACCTATCAAGAAAAGTTAGATAACTATTAGTTTGTGTAGCTAATTAAAAATAAAGGGTAAAAAAGTTTATACATTTACCAAATTATTATTTTTTTTTATTTTTTTTGGGAACAAATACCAAATCAATTAACATACTACCTCGGCCACGAAATTAGTTGCAATAAAAATAATAGTTCATGAAGTATAAAATAATGGTTTGTTGCAACTAATTTGTGGAGGGGGTATTATTAAATATTAAAGTACAAACCTAAACCTATATTAGAGTTGCTAATACCATATTAGAGAAACAAATGAATAGGGAAAAGGCCAATCGAACTAAAATATTGATGTCATGTACTCTCTCCATTTTTAAGTTGCAACAAATTTCACAGATTATACCAATTTGTTGCAATTTGGAGGGGCATCAAGTTAACATTTGTTACAAACGTTTATATGGTGGCATTTTTATAATTTTTGATGTAGTGTAAGGGCTATATTTTTAGAGATATATAACAAGTATTTGAAACTTATGGAAGCAAAAGACAAAAATATCCCGGTATTTTTTAATTATGTTTCTAACAAATATTAAGTTATTACTACGAGGTCTCATAAATGTCATGCATAATCAATTTGTGATACTCCATATATTATTATATATATTGTTGACATCAGAAGTTAATAAGTTCGAGTCATATTTACCTATCTTAGATCAAATGAGTCATCTTAGACAAAATTTAAGCCTTTTCAATTAATCTTTTGCATTTGCTTTTGCTTTTTGTTGATACTTGATAGTCATAGTCTTACAGATGGATCATGGATTTAGACAAAGGGGACACAAATAATGTGGACAAGTTTCACTACAGCCATGCAGATGCCACGTAGTTGTGGGGTCCTGGGCACTACCTTTTTATTGGGCCTTGTGTTGCTGACTCACATTATTAATATATTGGGCCCCATGGCCCATGTGATCCATGGCTGAAAGTTGAATAAACCCACTTAATTTGGTCAATTCTTTTCCTTTAAAAAGATTAAGAAAGCATCTCTATGTTGACTGTTTACTGTCTAGGATTATATTGTTTTCTCTTTTGCTGACAATTTCTCATGTCATGTGTTAGGAAAAATATACATTATATTCGATTAAATTGAATTGAAATAAATTATTATGTGATTAATTTTATAAAAAAAAAACAGTTCGAAAGAATATACTTTGTGCTTTTGTGATGAAAATAACTAGTTTGATGACCTATACCTAGAAGTCCATTTAGGCTAGACGACCACCCAAAGGAACTCGATCTCCACAACCTTCCAATATATATAATAGCACATACATAGATGTAGTTGTTACTTGAGATTAAATCCAAATTCTATAATAGTGCCGTAGTATGTTTTGTTTAATTTACCCAAATGATAAGCTGATAGCTATCAACTAATCAAAAGTATTAATTACTGTGCGTGTACGAACGTTGTATTTGCTTAGTGAATGAGCATATAATAGAGGTAATATTATACTACGTATTTATTAATCAATCACATAAAAGATGAGACTATGTGAGTAGTTCGATATTAAATTAACCATTTACGTTTGTTATTCTCTGATAGTACAGTGTGAATTGATCCAATGCAAAATTAAAGCTACTAACTCTTAAAAAAGTTTGTCTGAAGTGCAAATTAAGAAACCCTAATACACGTAGAATGGCGTCAACTTCCACGCACATGATCTATTCATCTGGACAACTAGAATTAAATTAGATTTTTTACCCCCACAAACAACATGATCTCATTTGCATGGAAGTTAGAGTTTCTGAGAATAATAACTCCAAATGACCCTCCATTAATAATGAGATGAAAGCATGAGTAACCAGATAAAAGTATTTTTTTTTTTTTTTATAAATATTATATAATAATAATAATAATACATGGCAAAATAAATTTACAAGATCAATTCAACACCACCAAAAGATACAGCCCGTGTTTGAAACCTACTCTAGTACTCTTAAATTACAAATAAAATGTAGCAATTTAACATAAAAAATAGAGAAAAAATGTCTATTTATTGCATTTTATTTGTAATGGGTGTAGTAATAATAGTTTTATACTCGATTAAAACTTAATTCGATCACTCTTGTATAGTTGTATCATCAATCTACCCGGGAGCCATACAAATACATTATGAAACCTAATTAACTTGATCTAGATAATCGTATTATTATTCCATGTTTTGCGTTCTTAACTAGTCCAAGTTGATCAACTAGTAGAGAAAATAATGTAGCATGGTTCATTCAAAGCTCCAAGCCAATTACAAACTCCCTCCATTCTTTTAGTTTTAACTTTTGAGAATTTTCTGTGAGAGATAAAATATTCAAAAGTTGCAGCTAAAAAAAAAAAGAAGGGAGTACAACATTTTCTGCCAATTAATAATTTCAATTGTTGTAAATAAATGTACATTTAATTAGGTGTAATACATAGAGTTATGATTTATTAATGATGTGTATAACCATAAATTATTGAATTTGACTATTACGACGTAGATTAGATTATATAAATTGAAGCCTTGTTCGAACTAATTAAAAAATAATTAAGTTGGATAGAAAATTTAAAATAAGTACAAAATATCGAAATATCTGAATCTTAAGCAATGTGTGTTTGAAGGAACTTTAGCTCCAGATGAATGGATTGAACAAAAGACACATGGAAAAAAATTCTAAGAAAATAAAATGAAAGAAAATACTCCGAATTCACATGATCATGTGCATGGAAGTTAGAGCTTCTGGAGCATATAAACACTCGGAATGAGAATTATGCAAAATTCACTCAATAATTGAAACAGAATAAAACACATTCACGATAAATTATGAGGTTTTTGAACTTATCGAAGTTACAAATACTATATAATATTCTCTCCATTTTTTTATTGCAATTTCTAAATATTTTATATGTCATTAAAAATGCTCAAAAATTATACTACCTCCATTTCACATTATTACAATGATTAAATATTTTTTCTTTTTATTTTATGTTAAATCGTTGCAAAAAAGTGAAAAAGAAGGAGTACCTAAAAATACAAAGGGAGTATAATTTATAGTATCTAATTAATTCCATGTATTTTGTTCGATTACAACAAGAAATTCAAAATATACATACACATATGGATAATCATGGTTTTCTAACATTTGTTTATATTAAAAATAAACCATTAATTACATTATATGACACCAACCCAACAAAGTTCTCTATATTTTCATACCATCATGTGGTAGTAACTCTCTATATGTTTGTTGAACTTATAATAATATCTCCAAAAAAACCATTGATTATTATAAGTTCAAACTTTTATAATGATGTGATTAATTAATCACTCATTGATTATTATTATTATTATGCTTATGAAATGCAACATGCATTTGGGTTTTCATCACTAAACATTTGTGGAGGTGGGATTCTCTCAATCATATACATAGGTGGTTGTTGGTAATGATAGTAATTATACATCATTCTTTTCATTGATTCTTCTTCTATGTTAATTGGAGTTATAACCTCTTCAACAACTTCTTCTTGGAATTTTTTCCCTTCTTTATTTTCACCTTCATTTCCACCTCCTTCTCCCTCAAGTGGTTTATTATCTCCTCCTTCCTTTTGTTCTCCATTATTCTCTTCAGGTTTCGAGTCCTCGGCGGGCTTCTCGGGCTCATCAGGCTTGGGTTCTTCAGCTGGCTTCTCGGGTTCGGGTGCAGGGGCGGGCTCGGGCTCGGGTTGTGGAACAATTTTGGCTTGCTTCTTGGTGCGTCTATACACGTACTCAACCAACTTGTTTGCATCCATTGTTCCTGTTACTATGACCTTTGAACTACTTAGCTCAGTTTCTACTGTTTGCACTCCTGTAATAAAAAAAAAAAAATATATATATATATATATATATATACATATAAGTATTCAATTAAAACTATTAAAATTATATGCCATATCATTTCAAGAATAATAACAGATTTTCAAACAAAGTTAATCTTCAATTCAACTACTCGGTAATGCATATGCTACCTTGCACACAAATATATTAATTCAGTAATACCATTGTAATACCCTAATGGACTACCTTAGTATTTAGTTAATGTATGTAGACTATGTAACATGTATGATGTATCGATATATTAGTGTAACCTATTGTGTAGTACCGAGTAATAATAGTCTCCTATATATATTGGTTACGTTTAGAATCTTTTTATAAATATTGAAAGTCAAAGTTAAAAGAACTGTCAAGAATGGGACAAAGCAAATTCTATTACGCGTTACTAGATACAACTAGTACGTGTACATCTACATACTACAGTTATCTAATTGTTGTATAGTGTTTATTTCACTTATTATGTTAAAATTTAGTAATAGAATTTTATATCTGAAGCTTTTTGGTTACATAATTACTTGGACCACAAATGAAAGTTTGGTGCATGTGTTAGTTTTAGGTCACGTCGTCGCCTAACTCTCCAAAAAAGTATAAATCGAAGGTTTTATTAAAAATAATAAAAGGAGAAAATAAGATTTATTTATTAGTAGTATTTGGAGTTATTTATGCAACAAATTTGCCAAACTTTTTGCAGTGGGCCAAATTGCATTGACATATCTTTTACAGAAAAATACAATGAAACTTTAAATTTTATGGAACTTTATATATCTACTACTTACAAAGAATATGCAGGACATTCATTTAGCATCTTGCAAATATAATAAAATAATATTTAAATAAAGGTTGTCATAAATAATTCAATAAAATAATTTACCTCTCATCTTGAGCATCTTCTTTTTGAGTTGCCCAGCACAAGCTTCACAATGCATATTTACATTAAGCTCCACCGTAGTTAATCCAACAACCTAATCATAATAAAATTGTGTAAGGTTATTACTTAATGTTGAAGATATAATACATTAAACATAATCTTGAACCGATGTAAAAATAACTCTATCGTCTTTAATTTGTCGATTTTCCTTTGCCTGGTTTGATTAAAAAAATTGTGTCACGAATTGAAAATGATCTAGCTCATGAGGCAAAGAAAGTGAGACTCGGATACCATGACGATACGTACCGTTTCAACCCTAACAGAAATAAAAAGTGTAATAATGAAGAAATGATGTGTAAGATTAGGTAGATCATGAAAATCACCTGGGAAGTGACAACTTCAGGAATTGGTTCACCCTCGTTGGCTGGTAAAGGTGACAAAACCTTAGCCTTTCTCTTGGTTTTCTTCATTATTATGTTACATATTGCTTGTGGCTCAACTACTCCTTTTATTGTCGCTTGATTTTGGCTCATGTCGATTACAACTCCTTCAACTCCTTTATACACAAATTACCATTGATTATTTAATTAGTTACATAAATTTTTACAACTAATTAATTAATTAATTGAATCACATGCAATCCTTTGACTTATCTTCACTCTATAACATAGACTACATAGTTCAAATGTATATTATATATGTAGTGCAACTCTACATTATGTTATTTGCTTGTGATCCACGATGATGACAAAAACGTACAACAAATCAATGTATGTAAGTGTAATTTGCCACGCAAAAGATTACAAGTTGATCGAGAAGAGAAATGTAGAGATCACTTATTTAATTTTCATTTTTCAACTTACTTAATATAGTAAATCTTTTAATTTACATACTCCATAACATATGATTCAAATAATGTGATATTTTTCTAAACTTCGACCTTATGAAAACGTATGTAATAACCTATATTTAGGACGACAAGACGACAATAGCAATCTATTGTGTATTTTATCATGCAAAATATTACATTCCAACCTAAGTTAATCAAATTACTCCATAACTTAATTAATTTAAATTAATATGTAAAATTTTCAAAAATATGTATATGCACTCTAATCTAACTCTAGCTTCAAATATTGACCTTAATGAAATAACTCTGTACTTTAGGACAACAAAATCAACAATACATTATGTATTTAGTCACACAATAAACATGTTACAAAATATTGCACCAAAATAAAAACCATGTTACAAGACAAAGAAAAGAAGTATATACCTCTAATTTTCATGATGGTCCTTTCAATTTTCTTAGCACAACCAACACAATGCAAGTCCACATAAAGAACACATGGGGGCGGCGGTGGTGGCGGTTGTGGCGGCTCTTCCTCCTTTTTTTCCTCCTCGGCGGGCGGTTTCTCTTCTTCTGGTGGTGGTGGTGGAGGAGGAGCTTCTTCTTTCTTTTCTTCTGTAGGAACTTCCTCAGGTTTAGGTTCTTCCTAAAAATCATAATTAATCACAAAAATCAAGATTAACCCACTTAATCAAATTCATCAGTTAACAAAACCCACTTCCAATAACCTTGGAAAATTTAAATTAAACTAAATTTTAATTAAATGAATCATATTAACACTATCATCTACACTTACAGGCTTAAGTTCTTCACCCATTTGATTGGTTAGCAGTCAAAAACTACTAAAAAACAAAAAGATATATTCTTTTGTATTAAGAAAAGTATAATGAATTGGGAAATGGAGGATTAGATGGAAGAAAGTGTTGTTTATATATGATAAAATTAGAGATTTATAATTTTGGGCGGTGCTCTGTTTTCTCCTCTGCTTTGGTGCAATTTTTATGAAAATGTATAAATTAAAGAAAGTTGTTTTATGATTCCAAAGCACATGCAGTGCAACTATATTTGCCTAGATTTAAACTCTTAATATTATGTAATTAAGAGTATTAAAAATAATATTATTATTGAACTCTTTTTATAAGATTGATTTATCCAATCTTTTTTATAGATGAAGATTTGGGGAAAAGAAGGGGGAAAACCAATGAAGTAGGGGAAGCTAATTTATAGACAAGTTATGGGGGAAATATTTGGTGATGGTTTTTGGTGTGAGGTGAGGTGGGGTGGGGACATTAAGGTATGAGAAGTGATGGTGAGAAAGTTTGATGACGAAAAGAAGTGCTTATGTGACTTGGTGCCATGTGGATTTGTCTTTAAAATAAATTCAATAAAATCAATCATTTTGTTCTTTTCTAGTAATTTCTCGAAAATGAGGGCGTCTAATTTTATGAGGAGATAATGGAGCTGACGATTTGTTGACAATTCGTTAACTCTATATGTATAAACCTATTTCTTTTATTATGATCCCTTTTTTTGTTATGGGTAATCAGCTAGGATTATGTACAAATAATGAGCCAATAGTAAGTTACGGAATTTAGTTGTGGTGCTTTGATCCATATGTGTAGGTCTCGATTTGAGCTTCAATTTTCATGTGAATGGAAGCTACTAGTTAAATCAATTTTCATGCTCATGCGTTACTTAGGGTTCTTGAGTAGGAGGGAATTTGGTGGTTAACATGTGTAACAACCAACATGGAATTTGGACAACCTGGACACAAGGATTGTGTGATTGATCAATAAAAGTATATGCTAGTTAAGCATATGTAACTATGTAAGTGAAGTACTCCTTTTTAAGAACAACAAAAATACCAAAAAGCTTAATTACTTTGTTAATGGTTGATTGATGCGATACCTAACCAATTGGTGGAGGCAAAACACCACAAAAAAAAAAAAAAAAAAAAAAAAAAACCTTAATTTAAT
>PYUH01000052.1:830271-841401 GCA_016808085.1 Suaeda aralocaspica
AAAAAAAAAAAAAAAAAAAAAAAAAAACCTTAATTTGATCATACTTATCAACTTATTATTAAGTAGTGAATTAGTGATCAATCACTTCATTATACCGAATATAATTCTGTGGTCCAATGACGGACGTACACATACAACATGTAATTAGCTTTCCTTATTAATGGCAGTTGGTATTTTAATTAGGTTTAAGATTTTGCCAAGAATCTTGCATTGGACAAATATGTTCCTTGATGATTTAATTGAGTTTAACCTTTAAATGATTGATCAAATTAGGCTAAAGACAAATTAAGAATGTTAAGTATGAAATTATATGGTTTCGTCTATGGCGTTCCTACATACTATTTAATAGGCTAAAGACAAATCGACAAGCTCTATTAACGTAGATGTCAACTAACTTCATTGATAACAATTTTTGAAATAGGTAGTACGTACCAAGACATGAGTTTTGTCCATATCAATCATCTTTGTAGTTTCCTATGCATCCGATTAAAAACAGACTAGAAACTCTATCAATAACTAATCAAGGAGAATCGCAAATTTCAATTACTTTGGCCGTTACAAATCGCGAACTATTTGCGTAGAACATTGTGAAAGATCATAAACTAGCAAGTTGCTAATGTTTAAGCATTGATCATGCCTTCTATGATCATATTAAAATGGTTTAGAATCATTTGAAATATGCATATATAGTTCAATATAAACATCAATTAAGTATGCTAATCAAGGTTTTACTTCTCTCACCTTAAGTCGCATAGTGGCACAATTAATGTAGAAAAATTTACATGTCAGTTGAGATCCTCCACAAATCTACTTACGTACCTCTTATATATACTACATTTGCCACGGTTTATAGAGGTAATATAGCTTAAATTTTAAATTCGATTTTTTAAAGTCGTTTATAATTAACAGGAAGTAAGAGTAATTATTTTTTAAAATACCTTCTCACCAAAGGTAGGTGCATAATTGCAAATGTATTTCCAAAAAAAATATTGTGGACCCATGGCTTTCATTCTCTCCATGAAATATACATGTACTTGGATATACAAAATGACAGTTCACTTAAAATAGGACTCTTTTAAGAGTAGCCAAAGTCTCTTTTTTTGACTTAATCTTGAAAATTAGTCCAAATCATAGAATAAGAGTGATTAATTGGTAATTAATTAGCACAAATAAAAGAGTTCCTAGGGATAGATGAAACGTGGGGATTGAAAAGCCTTAGAATGAATATGCGTGTAAAATTTAACTCACCTTTCACCTTTGTACTTGAATCTTTGATTCTATGGGTATGTCGTCACATGTGTATTATTGCTTGCTGCCTTTTAACGTACAGCAAAATAGTGTGTTAATTAATTCCTTTTTCTTTGTGGTCATTAATATTTTCTATCACTTTTTAGGCAGGTCTAATTAAGATAACTTTATTCTACTTCTATCTTCAAATCTTGATCAACGTACATACACTTAGCTTGTTGATTGTTAGCTTCTTTGTCTTGATTAACATTAACGTATTCAATATCATCAGCTAAAACTAATTTCTATTCAATATTTTGTTGTTATTAAATAGGTTTTATAATATAATTAACATACTAATTACAAACAGTGCCATAATTTACCATTAAGCTAATACTTTAATTTACTACTACTGGTTTACAAGATCTATCTATAAAAAGGTAATCATGGTCATGATTTTGATAGACACCCATCACCAAATTGTGGGTACATTTAGGTTATTGATAATATAATGGTGGCAAAAGACGAAATAATCTCTCTATCAAAATCAATGGCCACACACTATGTACGTACATGTGGATGATTGAGGAGTCTGTTTGGCACACTATTATATTAAGTTATGCAATTACAAATGCATGAAAATAAATAAATAAAAGTCAATTTCTCTTGTTAAATGGTCTAACAGCAACTAAGAAAGTCTTACTTTAATCATAAAATTAAAACCATTACTTTTAATACATAAAATTGGTTTACGAGTTATTATTTTAGTTTATAATAATTTCGTTTAATTAGTTAAATATTACATGTCCGACGATTTGACATGACTATGATATACTAGCTAAGAAGGAAGTGAGACTAAAATAACTTTCATACACAAAGATGGTTGTTGTTTTTCACTTATAGAGAAAGAATATAGGCCCCCAAATTCCACTACTTGCATTGGTGGCTATGCGTGGAGATGAGTCAGCCTGGGACCTAGCACCTAGGTCACTTAACTGAAAAAACAAACTTTCAAATTTTCAAATTTTTAAGGTCATATGAGATCTTAACCAACAAATAATGTTTAACTTAGGATTATGCCTTTTTTTATTTAGTTTTACTTTATTGACAAAGATTAAATTAATAATGTATCTTATACTACGGAGTATGACTATTTCACCTACCCAAAGAGACATATAGTGATCGAACTAATGAGCTTTATATTCATAATTAAGCTACTTCTCCCTTTTTATTTTTAATTATTTCTTTGAAATCCATGTACCAACCCTTATCAAACAAAGGATTTATTTGGTTGCCCACATGAAATTCTATCCCGCGTATTTTGTATAGTTTCGTTGCTCCTTTTTGTTATTTACATTTAAAATTCCGTTAGTCATGTCATTATTTATAATAAGAGGCAATTTGCTAAATTAAATTTATCTTAACAATATATAGAAAAATTATACAGCCATATGAAGTTTTATTTGGTTCATTTTTTTTATAATATTATTTATTAATGTTGTAATGCACAATAATAATCATAGATAATCAGATATTTATGATAAAAATAGCTATGCATAACTATGGCCCAAAAAAAAAAAACGATGGAATATAGGGTCATGCATTTTCATCATTTTTGAAGAAGATGATGATGACATCAAATTTTGATGATAATTTTTCATGAAATTTTCTAGACATCAAATTAAATTAACTTGTGAAAGTTTAACTTACATACATATATAGAAGTGTAATAAATAAATACTCTGTAAGTTTTGTTTTTTTTTTTCCTTTTGAAATCATAAGAAAATCATCAAATGATTATATATAATGGTTACAAAAGAAAACTAATATTACTCCTTCATAATTTATGTAATATAATTAGACATTATTTAAGGTATTATTGCTCCATTTTTTCAAATGTTCACCTAATTTTTTTTTCAAATAGTATAATACGTACCGTCATTCTCTTTAATTTTACTACGTACTCGTAATAAAGAACAAATTTCAAAAGGATATTGTTGCATGAATTATACCTAACCACCTGCCATCTTTAATTTGTTGGCTTTGTTAATTGGTGTACTTTAGGCCTTTTTTAACTTGGAGTATCTTATATTCCACTTATATTGACAATATTCCGTACTATTCTGTCTAGCCTGAGCTATCAGTTTGATTCATAAACTAATGGTAACTTGAAAAATGTGAAAATCAAAACTCAATTTCATATTGATGACTATAAACTGAACGAAAGTAAACTACTCATGAAAAACTGAAATTTCTTAACCAAAAAAAAGTCGGGGGTCTATCTTTAATAAATATAACTGAAATTAAACTAAAGTTGAATTGAAATAAACTAAATAGTTGCATATTCAACTAGAATTAACAGAAATGATTTTTATCCGAGTTATTAACTTATTATAAGGAACTACGATAACATAAAATTTATAATTAATTGGCTTAATATTAAAAATAAAAAAAGAACCAATTCGAAAGTAATATAAGTATGTTTAGCTTAATTAGGTTATTTTAATCAAAGTAATGAGTATTTTGCGTACCCTTCCTCTTTTTTTACTTAATACATTATGATTTTGAGAGTTAAAGTGGGTCAACTCTAATCACTTTTTGAGGCAAATTTACAATATACACAACAATTATATTTCAAATAAGTCAAAAAAATTACAAGTAATAAGACTGGTTTAGTTCTTATTGGTTAATTATCCTTCAAAACAATTCATTTAGGTTAGCTACTAAGTTTAAATTAAATGAGTCGTATAGAACGAATCATTCATATTAAGTTTGATAAATTTTAAGAGATCTAATACTAACTGAGTAAATAAGATCTGTTAAATTCATATTGGGTCATAATTAAGATTCGTGAATTTAAATGAGAAATTGAGAATATAGATCGAATAGATCCAAACCTTTTACGAAGTATTTTTTAAAAATCTAAATTTCACCCTTTTTCTTTTGTAACAACACCTTGTTTTTCTTTAATTTTTCTTTCACCATCTAACACTGAATGTTCACCTTCTTAAAATTGACCATTTAAGAGAAATATTATTCATACTGGTAGCTTACTTAAATTTAATTTTATGCTTCATAAACTTTGACAATTAAGCAGAATGGCATTGGATTATTAGGCCACCACACATACTTACAAATATGGCAAATTAGAGTAACTTTCAGTTTTAAATTCTTCCATAAACTAATTGTATATTTTGGATGGTAATATTTTGTGCCACCTAACAATTCCATTTCCATTTTTTAACCTAAAAAATTTTCAACTCTGTGATTTCTGACAATATTCAAATGGTGCAATTAAAGACAAAATGTAGCGTAATATGTACTCCGTAGTATTATTTCATCTATAGTTTGTATTATTTCTGACAATATTCTCCAGTTGGAGGAAAAGTCATTATTCAAGATATTAAATCAAGTAACATGTAGGTATTATTTCATCTATAGTTTGTTCTGTATATACCGAATGTCACACTCAACATAACGACGTACGACATTAACGTGTCCTTGGTAACACACTAACACCCTTGATCAACTAGCCAGAAATGAAGAATTAAGCATGCTATCAAATTAAAGCGAGGCCAAAAATATTAACTATTGAATAGTAGAGTACATACCCACGTTGCACATAGTCATGTACTATGTGTAAAAATAATACGGAGGAATACACTTAAAATAGGAGAAGAAATACTTTGTACAACCACTCTTGGTTATAGTATATAATTTTATTTACAAGTCGAACAGTACAGTTTAATTACTTATAGTTAATTAAAACTTAAAAGCATGAAAGATGGACCGATTCAAAACCTGATTTCAAATCCTAAGAGGAAGAGAAAATATTCTTGATTTAGTTCCTTATGAAAATAAACTTATGATTTAGTTATCAATGGTCGAAATACACAAACCAAATAACCAAACAACTCATCATCAAAAATATGCATAAACAAAACAAGCCACTTAGCCACCATTCGTTACCTTTTAGCAATTTTTTCACCATACATACGAAGCCATATATATATTCACGTATAATAAGGCTACATTTTTCGTTATTCAGTTGTGTTAGGAGGGAATTTTTGAGTATCAACTTAATTTGCGTGTGTGAAAATGTTCTATGTTTCTCAATAATTAAGTGACTTTAATTTAATCAGAGAAATGTGGGGTCAAAAATAGGACTATAATTAGAAGGCCGGTCATTAGAATCTAGACACATTAGCTCAGTCTTAGTTAGAAAGCACACAATCATTTTCATTTCTCAACCACCCTAATTAAGCCCTTTTTTCCAATAACAACATGAATTTTGTTTGGATTTCTTCTCGTTGAAATTTTGTAATAATATTGGTAATTATTTCCACTTAAGATTCCTTTAGTTGTATCCATAATAAGTTTCTAAGACAGTGATGTAGTAGACGAGATTTTTCGATCATAAATATTGGATTAGTGTACAAATATATATTATTTATAAGTGAGAGTGAGGGGTAGCTCAAGTGGTAAAAGCTTTCCTCCCGGTTCAAGGAGATCCTGAGATCGATTCTCATCCTCGTCCTTGTGGCTCCCTAGCACACAAAAAATATTATTTATAAGGTTTTTTTTTATTAAAAAAAAGGAAATTGTTTATTTACTTATAATAATTTTCTCTTTGTTCCCTAGTTATCGGAAAGTCCCGTATATTCATTTTCGAAACGATTTTATTTTCATTAAAGTTGGGTTTGAAGTATAGATGCAGGATGAGCTCCCTCATACCCTGCGCTTAATAATTCTACTTAAAAGGGAGAGGTGGATGAAATTCAAACTCGTAACCTTTGTTTGTCACGCTGGCTCTGATACCATATTAGAGGACCAACTCAACCAAAAACCTAGGCTGATAGTTGAGGTCCATGAATTGTTTTTATACTCTATCAATTGTTTTTATTTTTCTTTAACTCTTTATAGTATTGTAGTAATTTATTCTAATGCAATAATTAAGTAGGTACTAATAATTGGCAATATAATGGAGTAGTGATACCAATGCAAGAATCTAAATCTTCCTTTTTAAATTAAAACAAATAGGTAGGATTAGTTTGTCCTAGGTATTATAGGACAGTTGCAAATCTCCAGTTGTAAAGGCAAGAATGATTTGCTTCGTAATGTAATACTATAATAAATTCAGCTTATTGTTACAATTTACAATTTTTTTTGAAATACATACCTATATATACTTAGATTATTTTTATTCTTTGCATTAAAAAACTTAAAATATCTAGGGGCTTAAAATGTGGATGCATTATGCATGGATTCCATACTCCGAGCTAATTAATATTCTACTTGAAGATGAGGAATGAGGTTTGAACCTGTAACCTTTGAGACACGTTGACGCTGATACCATGTTAGAAGATAAACTCAACCTGCCACAAACCTAAGCTGTAGTATATACTTTAACAAAACAACATAAAATAACATGTACGTTCTTACAACTATTTCAAATGCTAACATGAAAACACTTAGACAATGTTGTGTTTGATCAACGATTGGTAGCACCCCATATGATGCTTTAATTTGGTTCACTCTTTGTGGACCGGCCTTCTCTTTCTTTGTTTAATCAACAGTAAGAATGCTATTGATTGTCCTTTTTTGAAAAGTTAATCGGCTTTTCTTTTCTTATTAAAATAATAATTTTTTTGTCGTAGCCATTTTCAAAACAGCCGCCTAATGGTAAGTTGTCTTGATAAATTTGTATTTTTTTCTCTCATTAAGGGAGTAGTTAGAGTATAAATCCTCATTTCAGGAAAAAAAAAAAAAAAAATTAAAACCGTTAAACATTAGCTTGGTAGTTGTTCTCTCAAAACTCATCGGAAGCTGAAGACCTCTCTTTTCCTGTTTTTTTTTTTTTTTTTTACGCAACAATCGGTTTACAGTTTTAATTATGCATTTGTATAAATTACTCCGTATTAAAATTATATGTTGATAAACTACATTATAAAACGAATCTAGTTAGATCTAGATTGACTAAATACCTCTATATATATTGATTGATCATATAACTAAGTCAAAATTTGTAAGATAAAATGGTGCAAGTTTTGGATAGTTGAATCTTAAAAACATGAGGGGGTGCATATTTGTATTTTGTAAGTTGCAACGTAACACTGTTAAGCTCTAAATTCATACACAGTCATGGTATTAGTTCCAGTGTGGCAGCGTCGATTACTTGCATGCAAAGTTGTAAACTCACATTTCAATAAAGGGTTTGTAGAGGTCTTGTAATGCATGAGATTTTGAGTCGTTATTTTTTCGCATAAATCTATTATCACCGATGTAAATTGTTCTACTTCTGTGTGACTAAATAAAATTAAAGGAAACGTAAATCAAATTGGATTAAAATAAAATATTTAAACGGTCCAAAAGCTTAATATATATTTCATGAAAATTCTAAATTAATTTTTATTTCACAAAAAAATAAAAAAATAAAAGAAAAATAAATTAAAAAAAAAAACATACGGAGTAATTAAAAGCTAAGGCATATATATAATGTATAAATAACAAAATTAAAAGCTATTCTAGTTTTGACAAGCTAGTGTAAATGGACCACTACTTTAAATTCACTTTAATTTCTAATCATGTGTATATATATAAGATCTTAAATCTGTCATGAGACAGAAAACGTACTATATGATTTGTTCAATAATTAAGGTATGATAGATGATCAATTTGATACAAAACATGTAAGAAGAAGAACATGCTTTGTTTGTAATGTAGCTATAAATTGATATAACAACTAACTAAATTTGACATCTTTGACTCAAAATTCATTATATTTGATGTTAAGTTTACAACTTTACAATTATAGGTAGTCATGGTAGAATATGGGAAAGGAAAAAAAAATAAGAGTACGTAGTTTTTTTTTGTTTTTTTTGTTTGTTTGTTTCAATAAAGCATTTAAAAGGGCTTTTGAATAATATCATCATAAAATATGGAATACATAAAATTATTTTTAATGAACGTGATGTATGGGGCTTGTATAATAATAGGGTTTGGCATGTTATGGCAACTATGTGTATGTATTTTGTGATATCATGGTTCTTTTCATTCGTGGTATGTTTATGTTTCATTCCATAATCCATACTTGAATTGCATTATGTTTGCATCAAGGGATGTTTAATTTTGAAACAAAAATGGGTCATCACCATACTTCTCTATTCATGGTCACAATTTGAAGGATGGGGCCGGGGCGGGCAGGCGGCTAAGGTATATCCGTATATGAGGGGTGATCGATTACAATGCTACTTTACGTACAATTAGCCGTCTAGACAAATAATACTTCGGCATGTAAGTTATTTCGATTGTATCATTAAATTTAGCATGTATACTGAGAAGATATTAAATTATATGTGTAAGTAAATAATCAAACATAAAAAAGAAAGGAAAAATATTCATCAAGAAACATACGAGTATATGAAAAAAGATGACTAGGAAAAAAAAACCATCAATGTAATAACCATTTAGAAAATACAAAAGATGAAATTTCACACAGTAATAAATTTTTCTCAAAAAATAAGTTCAGTTCAGTAAAAATAAGTTCACATCAGCAAAAATAAGTTCAGTTCAACAAAAATCAGTTTCAATCCTTAATAAATTGTAGTTCAGTTTAGCAAAAATAAGTTCAGATCAGCAAAAATAAGTTCAGATCAACAAAAATAAGTTGAGGAGAACAGGGCCTTAAAGTAATGAAACGTAAGAGGGTGATTTGATGGCATTCTCTATTTAACGTATGTAGATTTACTATAGAATAATATAAAGAGCCACAATTTCCTCAAAAAGGGGTGGTGGCGCAGTTGGCTAGCGCGTAGGTCTCATAGCTTCGAGTAATCCTGAGGTCGAGAGTTCGAGCCTCTCTCACCCCATTACTTTTTGCCAATCTGTTTTTATTGAACTTTTGAAGTCAATATAATTTGGAGTGAGCTATCTGCATTCTCTATTGTTGTAACCACAAACTTTTTTTTTTTGGGGGGGGGGGGGGGGTTTGGCCAAAAAAAAAAAGTTTGTGGTTACAACAATAGAGAATGCAGATAGCTCACTCCAAATTATATTGACTTCAAAAGTTCAATAAAAACAGATTGGCAAAAAGTAATGGGGTGAGAGAGGCTCGAACTCTCGACCTCAGGATTACTCGAAGCTATGAGACCTACGCGCTAGCCAACTGCGCCACCACCCCTTTTGAGGAAATTGTGCTCTTTATATTATTCTATAGTAAATCTACATACGTTAAATAGAGAATGCCATCAAATCACCCTCTTACGTTTCATTACTTTAAGGCCCTGTTCTCCTCAACTTATTTTTGTTGATCTGACTTATTTTGCTGATCTGAACTTATTTTTCTAAACTGAACTACAATTTATTAAGGATTGAAACTGATTTTTGTTGAACGAACTTATTTTTGCTGATGTGAACTTATTTTTACTGAACTGAACTTATTTTTTGAGAAAAATTTATTACTGTGTGAAATTTCATCTTTTGTATTTTCTAAATGGTTATTACATTGAGGTTTTTTTTTCCTAGTCATTTTTTCATATACTCGTATGTTTCTTGATGAATATTTTCCTTTCTTTTTTATGTTTGATTATTTACTTACACATATAATTTAATATCTTCTCAGTATACATGCTAAATTTAATGATACAATCGAAATAACTTACATGCCGAAGTATTATTTGTCTAGACGGCTAATTGTACGTAAAGTAGCATTGTAATCGATCACCCCTCATATACGGATATACCTTAGCCGCCTGCCCCGCCCGGCCCATCCTTCAAATTGTGACCATGAATAGAGAAGTATGGTGATGACCCATTTTTGTTTCAAAATTAAACATCCCTTGATGCAACAAATGCAATTCAAGTATGGATTATGGAATGAAACATAAACATACCACGAATGAAAGAACCATGATATCACAAATACATACACATAGTTGCCATAACATGCCAAACCCTATATTATACAAGCCCCATACATCACGTTCATTAAAAATAATTTTATGTATTCCATATTTTATGATGATATTATTCAAAAGCCCTTTTAAATGCTTTATTGAAACAAACAAACAAAAAAAACAAAAAAAAACTACGTACTCTTATTTTTTTTTCCTTTCCCATATTCTACCATGACTACCTATATTGTAAAGTTGTAAACTAACATCAAATATAATGAATTTTAGTCAAAGATGTCAAATTTAGTTAGTTGTTATATCAATTTATAGCTACATTACAAACAAAGCATGTTCTTCTTCTTACATGTTTTGTATCAAATTGATCATCTATCATACCTTATTATTGAACAAATCATATAGTACGTTTTCGTCTCATGACAGATTTAAGATCTTATATATATACACATGATTAGAAATTAAAGTGAATTTAAAGTAGTGGTCCATTTACACTAGCTTGTCAAAACTAGAATAGCTTTAATTTTGTATTTATCATTATATATATGCCTTAGCTTTTAATTACTCCGTATGTTTTTTTTTTTAATTTATTTTTCTTTTATTTTTTTATTTTTTGTGAATAAAAATTAATTTAGAATTTTCATGAATATATATTAGCTTTTGGACCGTTTAAATATTTTATTTTAATCCAATTTGATTTACGTTTCCTTTAATTTTATTTAGTCCACAGAAGTAGAACAATTCATCGGTGATAATAGATTATGCGAAAAAATAACGACTCAAAATCTCATGCATTACAAGACCTCTACAAACCCTTTATTGAAATGTGAGTTTACAACTTTGCATGCAAGTAATCGACGCTGCCACACTGGAACTAATACCATGACTGTGTATGAATTTAGAGCTTAACAGTGTTACGTTGCAACTTACAAAATACAAATATGCACCCCCTCATGTTTTTAAGATTCAACTATCCAAAACTTGCATTCTCCTCAAC
>PYUH01000052.1:841426-855021 GCA_016808085.1 Suaeda aralocaspica
TGTAAAGGTCTTAAGATATGTGGGAGTGTGGATGTGACCAATGAGAAGGGACTTGTGCAATTGAAGAGCTACAAGAAGGATCACCATTTTCACAGCTATCAGGCTCCGATAATATCATTTTGTTTACCACTGAACGGTATAAGGAGCAACCTCTTATAGTTCGAGGTCCAGGTGCTGGAGCTGAGGTTACTGCTGGTGGAGTATTTAGTGATATCTTACGTGTCCTCTTACCTCGGTGCTCCTTCATAATAAGGTTTAGGACTTAGTAGATTAGACTGTGTTTTTTTTGTAACCTCCTTATGTTTGCTTTCGTTATTAGTTTCCCGATTGTTTGTGTGTTAAAGCTGATGTTAAGCTTGTATGTATACAAGTTGTAGCTTATTTCATTAGGAATGAGAGGAATTCTCAGGAAATTAATCTTTATAATTGTTGGCCAAATGGCTTTGCCTTTTTTAGAGTTTTAGGTATTTATTTTTGTAATTTTTTGTTAGCAAATCACTAAAAGCTGTACCTTCTTGGGTACAAACCTTGTTAACATTAAAAATAAAAGGCAGAGTTCATAAAACATTAAGACATGTTAACTCGTTTGTATTTTAAAAGTAACATATTACTGGGTTGGACAGAAATGGAAGATAGTTTGCTTTCAGTTGTGCTTTACGGCATCATTGGTCTCATACTCATATGAGCTAGTGCTCGTTGATGCTAATTGGAAAGTAATCTCGAAGCTCATTCTAAGTTCGTGCTGTGGTGTAGAACTAGTGTGGGCCTGTTTGGTAGTTGATAATAAAATGGTAGTAATAGAAACGTGTTTTGATTGTAATTTAGTGAGGAAAATCACATTATGATCGTCGCTGGTGATGAAAAATTAACCTCATAATTCTCACAGGACATGAAAATTCATCCTCAAGTTAAGTTAGTGTTATTTATTTTTTTTTAATGTTTCTATTATCGTCCGTTGAAAATAGAATAGCCAAACTCGGGGGGGGGGGGGAGTTTGGCTATTCTATTTTCAACGGACGATAATAGAAAACATTAAAAAAAATAATAAATAACACTAACTTAACTTGAGGATGAATTTTCATGTCCGTGGAGAATTATGAGGTTAATTTTTCATCACCAGCGACGATCATAATGTGATTTTCCTCACTAAATTACAATCAAAACACGTTTCTATTACTACCATTTATTATCAACTACCAAACAGGCCCACACTAGTTCTACACCACAGCACGAACTTAGAATGAGCTTCGAGATTACTTTCCAATTAGCATCAACGAGCACTAGCTCATATGAGTAATGAGACCAATGAATAGCCGTAAAAGCACAACTGAAAGACAAACTATCTTCCAATTTCTGTCCAACACAGTAATATGTTACTTTTAAAATACAAACGAGTTAACATGTCTTAATGTTTTATGAACTCTGCCTTTTATTTATTAATGTTAACAAGGTTTGTACCCAAGAAGGTACAGCTTTTAGTGATTTGCTAACAAAAAAATTACAAAAATAAATACCTAAAACTCTAAAAAAGGCAAAGCCAGTTGGCCAACAATTATAAAGATTAATTTCCTGAGAATTCCTCTCATTCCTAATGAAATAAGCTACAACTTGTATACATACAAGCTTAACATACAGCTTTAACAGCACAAACAATCGGGAAACTAATAACGAAAGCAAACATAAGGAGGTTACAAAAAAACACAGTCTAATCTACTAAGTCCTAAACCTTATTATGAAGGAGCACCGAGGTAAGAGGACAAGCGTAAGATATCACTAAATACTCCACCAGCAGTAACCTCAGCTCCAGCACCTGGACCTCGAACTATAAGAGGTTGCTCCTTATACCGTTCAGTGGTAAACAAAATGATATTATCGGAGCCTGATAGCTGTGAAAATGGGTGATCCTTCTTGTAGCTCTTCAATTGCACAAGTCCCTTCTCATTGGTCACATCCACAACTCCCACATATCTTAAGACCTTTACACAAAAAATTCAAATTTTAACAAAAATAACAATGTAAATCATGGCTTAAGTTATGAGTTCAAGCATAAGAATTAAGAAAGTTAGAATATTCACCTCTCCTGCCTCTTCAGCGGCCTGTAATTTCTTTGCCCAATCATCATCAAACTTAGGAAGCTCTTGCATGAATTCATTAGCTGATGCGGTAGCCTAAAATGAAAATCAAATAAATGCTCAGTTACTACTTACTACCCAAGCAGCACAAAAAATCAAATAAATGCTGATGTTTGCTTGATAGGAAACTATAATGAACAGAATTTATTTCAAATGAGTAAAATTTACATTATCTATTGTTCAGTTATCCACAAAAACTAGAAAGGAAGAGGGAAAGTGAAGGGGAGGGAGAAGAAAAGTATGTAGTGGGCAATTAGGTATTTCTTTCCTATAAGGTCCGTTTGATTAATGGATAAACTATTTTCAGTCTAATATTACAAATTTACAAGTGTTAGCTCGTTACCAAACCAATCAAAAGAAATATTTTTCTTGCCGAAACAAATTTTATGATTGGTAATACTTACTTTCAGTGGTTCTGGCACAAGGCTTTCAGGAGGAATATCCGAAAGTTCAAGCTTCAATCCACATTCTCTAGCTAAGATTATTACCTGCCCACATAAAGCTTATATAAGAAACAACATTTACCTTCAAAACTCCAAAGAAAAAGACATTAATAGTGATAAAAGAATGCAGTTCATAAATCCCAATGGTTTCTACGAGAGGTTGCTGCATCACTCGCATATCAAAGCCTATTTTCACAATTTAAAATTGGCCTGAATTTATTGCTAAATAAGTAACACTGCCAGCTAGTAACTGAAGCAGACTGCAGAGGAATCAAGAAGGTTTAGCACAGGAACACAGTAGAATTGGTCTATAAGTGATTGCTAAAAGACATAGTTAGATTGCAGATGGGACCTAGGTCAGGTTTTGATGCATCCTCAGAAAGATATTTAGTTTTATGAGTCAAATTCAGGCATTTAACATGCATATGCCACAAAAGCAAACCAAACAAAAGAAGCCTGTACTATTCTGTCTGTAATCACCTTTCTAGCAACATCTGTTCCAGAGAGATCATCCCTAGGATCAGGCTCTGTATAACCCGCTTCTTTTGCCTCGGTCAACACCTCACTGAAATTTCTTCCAACTTTAAATTTGTTGAATATGTAGCTCAATGTGCCACTGCAGTAATGGTCCATTAATGAAAGTCAAACAAAAAATGAAAATCAGAATCTGATACCAAAGTGCAAATTGCAAAAAACAAATACTAGATTTCCAGAAGAAAAGGCTTCAACTACAAAAGAGGCATTGGCTCTGATGATTGGACTGTTGAGCCTTAGATTCTTACCTGAAAATACCTTCAATGCTCAAAATTTTATCACCAGTTTCAAGAAGACCCCTTAAAGTACTGATTATTGGAAGGCCCGCACCAACTGTAGCTTCGTAAAAGTAATGCGTATATGATTGCCGTTGGAGAGATCTCAACTTCAAATACTACAGAGATTTTGCAAAAGATAGCAGGTTACTAGCAGTATTCAGGTAACAAAATCGGTTTAAGAAATAATTGTCGATAAAATTGCAGAGAACATGAAAGGAATGCAAGAAAGAGAAAAACTGCCAGAAAAAAAATTCATTGTGTTGCATTCTTGCATTGCATGATGACATAATAGTTGGGCAAGAAGTGACATTAGCAATCTTCACTCAGAAACTACATACTACATCAAACAATAGACGAAGGGGAAGGAGATGTGCGAAAAAAACTTGACAATCAGATTTCAATTTCACTTTGGTAAATTTGCATAATCATCCAAGAACACCCTAATTTTAGAGAATTAGTCCTACTATGATCTAATACTATCCATAGTCCGTATCAAGAGAAAAAAAAAAAGGCCAGAATTACAAATTAGTTGCAAAGTAATCATTACCTGATCAAGAGGCCCAGAATTTGCCTTCTTGTTGGGTGTAATTATATGAATTCCTTTACGCAACCAGTCATGGTAATGGCTTGCAATATAAGAGTCAGCTGTACAATCTACTAGCACAGTGTTAGGAATAAACTGATTCCCATGTATATGCTGAACAAATTGCTGCAAGTCAGCTTCTTGTCCTTTCTCATTCAGAGATTCCTTCCATCTAGACAACTCAACGCCCCTAAAACATGAAACAAGATATAACAAATGAACTCAGGTAATTTGTGAAAGTTATGAATGATACTAAGGTACTGAACGAGAAGAATATCATGAGAAAACTTACGAATCAGAAAGAAACATTTTCTTAGAGCCTGTGATTCCCATTACACGTAAATCAATGTTAAATTTCTCTTTTAACACAGCTGCCTGCAACAAATTTCAACCATGTCCACATTTAAGAGTCAAATTCCGTTTGATTTACTCATATAGCAAAGGTTACATAAAAGAAACATAAAATAAATAGAAGTCCTCAATGGAAGACCTGATCGCGAAGTTGGTCAAGTAGAGTTGCCCCAATCAAACCTGGACCAATAATTCCCATAGAAAGTGTGGTCCTTGAGAGATAGAACCTGGAATGAACAGCCCTGAGAGCTTTTATACAATCATCTCTCTTTAGCACCACTGTAATGTTGTATTCAGAACAGCCTTGGGCTATAGCACGGATGTTAATATTGGCCTACATCGCAATCATGTTCATCAAAGGAAATTTTGCACAAGTATTTACAAAGTAAGCAAGGAAGAAATCACCAAACATTAAAGCTTCATTGGCAGAGAGGGTTGAACAGTTGGAACAATAAGAACATATCCAATATAATTTCTAGTATATGCTAACCTTTGCAAGTGCATTGAAAAGAGTGGCACTGACACCAGGTGTACTGGCCATTTTCTGACCAACTGCAGCCAAAATGCTGCAGTTTGGGATAACAGCAACCTGAGAAAAGGTACATTAGTTTAGAAAATAGCATAACGAGGATGTGGGCTTTCAGAAAACAGAACACAAGATTTCACTTAATTATTAGGCATATGTTAAACCTGAGAAAGACGTCCAGCTTCCAAAGCTTGGCCAAATCGAGATCGTAAAGCTTCAGCCACACTGGCTACTTCCTTCTCAGGCACAGCAAAGCAAACTGAATGTTCACTACTTGCCTGCAACAGACAATCATTTGAACCAAAATGTTTAATGGGAACATCCATGTTATAGAAAATAAAAAACAGAAAAGGGTTTGAGAGAGAATGACCAAGTTAACCCCAAGACCAGAACACAAGGAGGCAGCTAAAATCTCAGGTTGAAAAGAGAGGGAGAGAAAAATGGGCAAGGTACCTGAGAAATCATGATAACATTGGCTCCTACATCCTTCACCGCACCAAAAATGGCGCTAGCTGTACCAGGAACACCAGCCATACCAGTACTGTCAAGTACATAATAAATAATTAATGTTAAATGATATCGATAATAATACGTATAAACACAAGATACCCCATAACATAATGTATCTTACCCCTCAACATTTACAAGGGCCAAATTATCTATTGTGGCAAACCCTTTGACAGGAGATTGCAGATGTTCACCATTCTCATCAGCAGAAGGACGACATATTTTTGTTCCAGGAGCAGCAAGGTTGAATACATTTCTTATCACAATTGGAATGTCATACCGCATCACAGGAATAATGGTTCGAGGGTGTAATACATTTGCTCCAAAATATGACTGCAACCAATTAAATAACTTAATTAAATTCCTAAAATTACATAGGCTATGAAAAATAAATTGGCAATTGAAATTCCAGGCCAAAAGGTAGAATGATGCCAAAAAAAATTGTTTATTGCATCAAAAGATTTAAATCCCAAGGTAAAAATTAATTAAATTGCAACTATAAAATTTTACCATCTCCCAAGCCTCTTGATAAGACAAAGTGTGAAGTATCACAGCTTCACTCACTGCAAACATAAATCAATTTAGTCAGGACATCATATCTAAGATAAACATGACCCATGAATAGGAAGTAGAATTCCAATTGATCAAAATGCAGACCTTTTCTTGGATCAGCACTATAAACACCGTCTACATCTGTCCAGATTGTAACTTGACGAGCTCTAAACAGAGCTCCCATTATGGCTGCAGAAAAGTCACTTCCATCCCTTTTGAGTGTAGTAGGAATGTTTTGAGGGGTGCTAGCAATAAATCCAGTTGCTATGATAATACTTGATGAATTAAGGGAAAACCATTTGTCAAGTCTTTTTTCTGATTCCAAAAAGTCTGGATCAACTTGATTCGAACTTGTAGGATTTACAACAAGAACATCTCTAGTATCCATCCATGTACAATCAAATCCTTTCTGCACATTAGCAAATGAATACCGAGAAAAGATTGAAATTCATATAACAGCTTGATAGTAAATGGTGTACTATTCAATACAACAATTAGTTTATGACGCAAACCTGTTTGATGAGAAGTGATAACAATTGTGCAGACCATAGCTCTCCATGTCCAACAACGAAATCGGTGAATGATTCGGTTGCATGACCAGCTGTGTAATGTTTTGTTTGGTAGTAAGTAAAATTTGGTTTCTAAAAAACTAAACATGTCGGAGTAAAAACAACAACTAGGATCACATTACTGCACGACCATGGCTATAAATAACAATATAGGAAGACGACCACTTAATGTTGTTTAGATGAGTTCTAATAAATGAAATAAATATATTAATATCAAAAGGCAGCAATCTTCGAATAATAGCCAATAAATATAACAAGGTCAAAAGGTCATTGAAGTAGTTCCACAACAATGCAAAAGAAGCCAACAATCTAGAGAGCAGCAATAATACCTATATATATTGCACGCAGCATGGCTTTAAGATTATTAATGTCATCATGCAACCTTGATATGAAACTTAAAAAACCATCTCCTTCTAATATATCTTTCGCTGTTTGTGTGTGTTTCTCTAGAACAGCATCCAAGGCAGACAAAAAAGAATTATTGCGTGATTCTGCCCTTTGGATCGAGTCATACATCATGTCAGTCACCTTTGACATGGCGGATACAACCACCAACTTTCCCTCAGAAGTGTCTTTCACAACTATATCTGCAACGCTCATTATTCGGTCGGCACTTCCAACACAAGTCCCACCAAATTTATGAACAGACCACATGTCACCTTTAGGCAACTCGGTTTTTTCAACCACAGTCTCTAGGGAAGCAGCTGCTAAAAAGTATTACAAATGAGAAATTTGTACACACATATTGTCAAGTAACTAGTAATACTCTTATAAGTCTTATCACTAATTAAAACAAAATTGACCAAACCTTTGGCGGAGGCATGAGTGCAAATAGGATGCGGCCACCGCTTTCCACATTGAGACACCAAATTCTTTCTGAAACATCAATATAGAAAAAGGAAAAATTCAGCCCCCTTTGAAAAGACTGAACTCATTGAAGCAACAAGAAAACACTCAAGCCATACAGTTCAGAAAACTAAAAAATAGGTCATCCTAACAAACAATTAAGCCCTACTTGTTTTTCAATTCACAAAAATCCTGCATTCTATCAACAACAATCATCTCAATTCATACTAATATCATTCTGTTAAACCAAAAGCCTAGCTATTCAATCCAACCATGGATCTATAAAGCACTCGACGCCGAGCAACTGCATTGTCCATAACACATCCACACATAGTTTAACTACATTTCCGAGACAATCAACTCATCAAATTAGAAAGAAAATATGCTAATTCATTGTTAAATGACATCCACATTCTAAATTAAAATCAACAATTTGAAAAATAAACAACACACATCACTATTTTACCGCAAAATAGCATTAAAGTCAAGAAATCAAAATTAAAATCAGCAAAATAAATCAGATTCCAGTAATCAAATTACAACAGTAATTAACTTCATAGCTCAAATCGCAACGATTCAACAAATTAACAATATATGTAATAAACATTACTAAATACTGAAAAATTTGAATACAGAAAGTAATTGAAATCATGAATGAAATATCAATTGAAGAAAAAGTAAAAGAGGATGAACCTTGGAAGAAGACGGAAGGATTTGAAGGAGGAGAGAGAAGGAGAAGGAGAAGGACGGTGAAGGAAGAATGTAGAAGGAGAGAATTGAGAACGAGATAATGTGTTGGAGAAGACGACGCCATTAGAGGAAATGGCTGCCATGGATGAAACCACTCTTCGGTGTTGCGTTTACTGACGGCTGTTTTAGTGTTTTTGTTTTGTTTCCGATGATAATTGATTGATAGTGGGTAGCAAATATCAAATGACTAAAATCAATTGATGTGTTGTTGTAGTCTTCGTGGTAATAATTATAAATTACTCCGTAATGTATATGTATAAAGAGTGAATAATCGGAACCTTAGAGGAAACATAGTATTTTAAATTTACAATTTAATGTATTTTATACCGATTCGACTTTATATTATATAAAATAGAATAATTAGAGAACATATTTATATAGTTATTTAAAATTATCCTCTTTTTATTTAAATAATTTTCATGCAATATAAGTAAATAACACCAATGTTAATACAATTATAAAATATGAAAGAAAAACTTTACCCTATAAGATAATTTGATGGAGAAGGAATACGTTTTAAAACATAAAAAAAGTTCATGAAATTTTTAATCTGATCCCGTTGCAAAGTGCATTATTTTTATTCCTCGCATCTAGCAAAAATGTTCATTAAACATTGACCTTCACATTACTTTTATGTTTTCAAAAAATAGTAGTTCTTATTTCCAAATATCATCTCACTATTGTTTTTGATTATTTGCATCATTTGCTCTTTCTAAGTCTTAATAAAACTCATTTTTGAGAACTAAATTACTCCGTAATAGTTATGCAGCTTTCCAAAAGTCGTTGGTTATGCATGTTATTAACAAATACTAGGTACTTATCATGCGATTAACCAAATGAATTAAACATATAATTAACAATAATTATCAAATAATATTATACATATACATATATACACACACGCATGTAATTATCAAATACATATTACTCGTTTCATTTCATTATATTGATTACGTTTAAAATCTTGTGCGGTTATTAAATAAATTACTAGTGGATTTGATTATCTACCTAGTTAGATTTAAAGAAAATAAGTTTCATGCATTTTATACGGACAACATAAAAGTGATGATTATAAAACAAATTGTATAAAATATAATGAAATAATGAATTATATATGTTTTCAATTATGGATCAACAATAACGCTTTATAAATGGAAAGTTTCCATATCAAACCAATAAAAGAAAACACCCTTCTACAAAAAGCGTAATCAACTTACAATGAAAGGAGTATTATTTCCATAATGAACAAAAAAAAAGAACATTTAACAATAACTCTAAACTCTGCACCAAAAAACGATAACTCTAAACTACACATGTCACTATGTTGATAAACCAAAACCTACTAAAATTGAAGAATAAAACCTACTAAAATTGAAGAATAAAACAGAGAGCAGTTATCAAGAATCAAATTTGTCTCAAGTCTCAACAAGATACACTGAAGTGTAGTCAATTATTCTAGTCCCTATCACCAAGGTGTATGTGGAGAAGAGACTAAGGGAAAGATCAGATCTGCCTAGAAAGTATTGATAGCGTCTATTGATGAGCAACAAAAAAACATTGCCATTGGACTTTCCTGAAGCTGCAGTTGTAGAAGCTCCGGACTCCTGGTTAGTGGCTGTCGAGAGTATGAAATGCAGGGCCATACAAATTTCCACAGCTAGATCAATTCTCATTGATGCAGAAAATGAAACAAAGTCCCATACACAAGAGGGAAAGGTTAACTTGAAGCTGAAAATAACTGATTTACAAAAACATAAATGGAGGAAAAAGGATCTACGAATCCTGTCATATATATTATATAACTCTGATACACTAAAAACAAAAAGATGCCTACATAAACCTGTACTAGGGTATAGATAACATCCCTCTCTTACCCTAAATAAGCAGCTACAAATACAGGAGTCACTCATATACAAAATGCTAGCTCGACAGTACAAATACATTCCGAGCTATCCATAGACCAATGCAAGCCATGAACATGAAAACAAACACAACTACTTTGAACATATGTACTGGCGCTGACCTCTTGAATGAAACAGGCTTTTGATCAGTCCAGCCACCAGTGCTTTTACGTTGCTTCTCACCAACTTCCTCAGACGAATCCCTTGTCTCAGTAACCAATACTGTGGGCTCTTCTGCCTCAGTGTTGGAAGCTGGTGTTTTCAGAAGACGAATTCTCCTACGAGCAGTTCCTTGTTCCACAAATTTCGCGGAGCTTGAATGAGATCTCTGACGATGGTTTCTGATCTTGATTGCAGTTTCAACAACTTCACCCTTTTTTGCACTTTCACCCACAGAGGCAATATTTTTATCAAGATCTGATAGGCTGAGGAAATCCTCAGCCGCAGAAACGGTAGCAGACGAGTTCAATTCTGTGAAACCACCAGTAACTGATGATTTTGATTCACTGCCTTCATCCTCGTTGATCTGCAAACGAAGTCTTCTAGATGCAGTTCCCTGCTGCTCAGGAAAGGCTGATTGTGGGATTTGTCTTGATCGTTGAGTTCTTATCTTGATACCATTATTTCCAATAACTTGTCCGTTTTCAGTTTTTACAAAACTCATAAGACTTTGTGGGGTAATATAGATTGGAGGATCTGGCATTGGCATGTCGCAGAATCGATTCAGAGCAGCATCAGAGAAAATATCATCATCATCTACCAATCGACCATCCTGCAGGAGTCGTTCCATGTTGCCCTTCGGTCCATTATAATCCTCGTCAGTGGAAATGCAATTAATAAATCCGACATCAAGCTGTACAACAAAATAAGAACATCACTATATTCACAACCACTAGAAACTCATAACAAGCAATATGCAAATCCAAACAGTACAGCCCTGAAACCACTGATAATTTATGCCAGGCAAGCACACATCAGTAGAGATGGATAAATAAGTTCACCAAACACACCCAACGTAACCAAAACAACCCATAACCAGAATACCAGATCAAGCAATAAGGAATTTGTAATTGATCAAACTAATTAATGCAACGAGGTGCTCCAATCACCTACCAATGGACCTTGGTGGGATTGGGCATTAAACAAGCAACCCTCAATAATTGACTAGCAACACTTCAGGAAGACAAGACTAATTGTCCTGACTAATAAAGTAGGCACACCTGGTCCAATTAGGTTTTCAAATTGGCTACCCAAAAGATTTGATCAACCCAGGCTGCACTAAGGCAGGATAGTGTTTCACTAATTGAATTAGTAGGGAAAATGGTGCATCATCGTATATATAAGGTGTTAAACACATTTATTAGTGCATTTATCATCATTTAAATCAGTTATGCAAACCAGCGTTCTGAACTAGTGACCAAAATAATACTCCAAACCATATTCACCGTAATTTTGATTTTTAGAAAAGTGATCACTAACAACTAGCAAGGTCTTTCCTACCTGCTGCTGAGCAACCTCAACATCTGACCCACTACATGATCCAGTTTCCTTGATATACGGATTCTTCCACATGTCAGTTTCAACCAGCGGAGCCCCCTGATGATCAGCTTCCTTAGAGACAGGAGCATCTGGATTAATAACAGAATCAAGGAAGTCAAGCATGGGATCGCTTCCATTAAAGTCCTGGAATTGCAATTCATTATAACCATCACCGATATTTGTAGGAAAGATATCTTTCATGACATCTGGTCCCTGGTTCGCATGCATTGAATCCCATTTAAAAAACATCTCAGGAGGATCACCCATGTATAGAGTTTGATTGAGATGTGAGTCCACCTGAAAAACAACACAAGACAACAAATTCACCAACCGTCAATAAAAGCAAGTAGATATAGAACGAAACAAGTGAGAAATGAATAGGTACAGTCACCTCATGTGCCATCTCTTCATTCATCTGAGGATAATCAGGATACATTGTATCCGACGCAAAGCTGTCAGAAGGTTTGACAACACAATTCTCTGACATAACTTGTTGTTCCACACTTTGCTCGACAGACAAAGGAGAAGCCTGAACAACAGCAGGCTCGGACCTAATATCTTCTTGTGAAATATTAGTTGGATTAGGAGAGAGGACATTTGTTTCCACATCATCAGAGTGGGAGACATCATCATCTGGTTTAATATCATCAGCTTTCCTGAATAAGCGGCAAAGAACAAAAGCCCCCTGCAAGAAGAAAATCATTAGAAATTTACTGGCACCACCAGGAGGCTTAAATATCAGCATATAAAGTTAATATATCTAAAAATCAATGTCGCTGGAAAAATGAATTGTCAGTTGCACATCAACAAATTATTCCATGTGCTGTTGTGCATCAACATTCAAACATCATGTAGTGGTCTCGACAAAACACCCTAAGGTCTAGACTAGCTAGTCATAAGCGATGTAGAAGTGTCCTAGCTCACACACCAACAAATGAAGACAAGCAATCTGAACAAGTGCAATTATTCCAATAACATAATAACAAACGGCGAACTCACCGAAAAAAATTAAGGAAGTGACTTCATCGCTCTCCAGAGCAAGACTGTTATATACATGTTAAGCATAGTGAACGCTTTAAGGAGGTAAACACATGCTGAAACTACATAACATATGTCGCAATTTGCTTGAAAATGGAATCATCCCACCAACATAAATTTTACAAGTCCATACACAAACAAATACACAAATTAGCATAAGCCAAACATGACTGAAACACGAGGCAACATGAACAAAACCAACTCCCTTGAGATAAAATTAGATACAAACAAATTAAGCAAACACACAAATTAGTAACACAGTAGATTTTAGATATACCTGACCAGGTTGCGAGCCATCGAGCTCTTCGAGGGTAGCACGATACTCATGGATAACCCAGTGAGTACGCTGCCCCTTAGGGGCCCGTCCTGTATAAAATACAAGAGTCTTCTTCATACCAATTTCCCCCAACTTCTTTGACTTAATGGTCCTATCTTTACCAGTGGCCTTCCAGTAGCCAGCTTCAGTGGCTCGATTCGACCTCTGACCATTTGGGTACTTCCGGTCACGAGGACAGAAATAGAACCACTCAGGGTCATTTGTTTTGATAGCAGACATATCTGAAACACAACATCAACATAGAAAAACACAATAATCAGCAAAATGATACAAACTAACTCAAAACATAACAATCATCACTCAGAAATGAGGATGAATCAATTAACAGAACAATAATTGCTAGCTTATGAACAGAAAGGTTAAATTCACTACAAAAACAAGCAAATTAACACATCAATTTAAATCAAACATAAAAAACAATGAAGGAATTTCATCATTTCAGCAAGTAAAAAAAGTCAACAGACAATTAGTATCATAATCATAAAACCCTAATTCCTCATTTCCCCAATTTAGTTAGTCCAAAATCATAAACCATCAATAAAAACAACACAAAATTAAAATCAAACTTAGGATCGCCTATAATTTCAAACTTTTGAACAATTTCCAATCACCAATCATATAACAAAACAACCCTCATAATTCACTACATCATTTCACACACACACACACACACAAAAAAAAAAAAAAACAAAACCCCCAAAAAATAAAA
>PYUH01000052.1:855874-885902 GCA_016808085.1 Suaeda aralocaspica
ACACACACACACACAAAAAAAAAAAAAATCGAAACCCCCAAAAAATTAAAGTCAAAAAATCGAAAAAATCACATCAAATTTCAATCATCTAAAACAAAAACAAAACAACCCACAAAACTCAATGCATCAAATTCAACCCCCACAAAATCAGAACCCCCAAAAAATCAAAGTACCACAAAAATCATTAAAAAAAAAAAAAAAACACAATCAAATTACAGAAAATAAATAAGAACAACTTATTACCAGGAAGATCCCAAGGTTCAACTCTACAAATATCAACTTCCTTAATACAAGCAACTTCATCTTCTTTACCATTAATCTTCAACCTAAGATAATGATCAATTAGCTCAACATCTGTTGGCTTAAACCTAAAACCAAGAGGTAAGGTTTCAAAAGGGGTTGATAAAGCACCCATTTTTATCACTAATTTCAACAAAAGATTCAAACTTTATCAAATATTACACCTATAATTGATGAAAAACCATGAAATTGGCGCATTAAAGATGAAATTTTTATGGGTTATTTGACAATTTTGCTGTTTTTTTTTTTTTGTCTTTTTAATTTTAATTTGATTTTTTTTTTGGATTTTTAGTTTTTCTTCTTTTTACTGATTCAGTAGCAGGAAAAAAAATTCTGGGTATCAAAAGATTGAGCAAAGTTTTAGTGAGAAAAACAGAAGAGAGAGAAAATGGAAGATTGGAGTTTGCTTACACAAGTGAATAAAGAGAAAGGAAGAGAGAGAAAGTGAGGGTGTCAATTTATAAAAGCAGATTTTCTCTCTCTTCACTCGTATATCCCGCGTTATGGTATCAACCGCGTTAAATTCTAATTGTGAAATTCCAATTTTGTCCCTCATGGGTTTATTTCATTTTAGGGAAATTTCAATGATGCATATGGTTTTTATGAATTTTTTAATGGTTTAGTGTAAAGCAATGGAGGGTAAAATGGTAAATTAAGGAAGAGTGCATAGGAAGTGGTATATGATATTAGGAGTCATTTGGCTAATGGGATGATGACATGCAGGCTGAATAGTGATATTTGTGTGGAACCTACTTAATTGATGACGTGTAAGTAGGAGGAAAGTGTGACGAAATTTTCCTTACAAATTTTTTATTTATGTTTAAATTTAAAATTTTTATTTTTGTATCGGTAGCAAATTATTGGCTACTATTTTCACACTTCTTAAATTATTTATATTTTCATCTCTCCCTTCTACATGAATAATGATCACTTATTCACTATTATTATTTTGGAGGAGTGCCGAAATTATCATCCATAATTTAGAGTTTGGTCTACACTATTTTAACATAGGATTGGTACTTTGGTAGGAGGTTGTGAGTTTGTGACCACGGAGTCATGTGATCATGTAAATATTATATTTTTGAGTCTATTTTTTCTACAATTTGTTTAAATTGGGGCCCAAGGTACCCATTATCTTAAAATTTTGATGAGTTGGGGTGGTACTTGGCCCATGAACCATTGGACCTTTAATAGTTATACAGAGATTATAGTATCATTACACTTGTCAAAAATCGATTTGATATGAAGTTCAACATCAAATAGGTTTGGAAAAAAAATTATTTTGAATCAACTAATGATATAAAGATTTGGCAAGTCAATTCAAAACTAATAGATAGCTTAATTGGTTGAAGTTTTCTTCTTAATTTTATAAGATCTTTAAACCAATTCTCACCACTTCCCGTTGTGGCTAAAATAAAATAAGTAAGAGTACAAAGAGTATGATCAATGGCGCACTCGATCAGGGTTACGCATGCATTTTGTGTTTTAACTTCAAAAATGAATTGGCAATCAAATTTGCATCAAGCCTTGATCAAACTCAATTTTTTGCTAATAACTTGGGAAATAGATAGATTCAACCTTCATCATGTTCAAATTCATAGTTGTGTTTAAATTGGAAAATAAATATGAATCAAACTTGATCTTGACCACACCCAATTTTGTGTTTAATTAAGGGAGAAAAATTGGAATCAAGTTCGATTGTGATCATACTCAAATTTGTGATTAACTTTGGGAAAAAAATAGTATCAAAATTGTTTTTATTCAAACTAATACTAGTCTAATTAATTATAAGTTGTGTAAAATAAAAAACGTTCCTTAAACTATATACTTTGATTATTGTAAATCCGTATATATGCTGTAAATTAAATAATTTTCAGTTGTGCTTTGAAGTTGCACATTTTAATTAAAGTTTTCAAGTGGGATTCAAAACTTGGTTGAGTTGGGCAGTTGGTAGCCAAGTATAGGCTGCACAGTAAGTCTTACTTACTTGAACGTTTTGAATTACTTTATTGTCCTTTGACAACTTAATTTTAAGCTTCTTAAACAT
This sequence comes from Suaeda aralocaspica, assembly GCA_016808085.1. Classification (NCBI taxonomy): domain Eukaryota; kingdom Viridiplantae; phylum Streptophyta; class Magnoliopsida; order Caryophyllales; family Amaranthaceae; genus Suaeda; species Suaeda aralocaspica. Next base: position 858,222 of record PYUH01000052.1, read on the forward strand.
ACTTTGCTAAGAGCACTTTTATGCTTTAATTTTCAAACTTTATGATCTCCTCTTTCTTTCTTTTTTCTTCTTGCAAATGTGTTGATCCATTTTTAAGATAGAAGTATTATTTTACCAAATGTGTCTAATTATAAAAAAATAAAAAATAAAAAATAAAATAATAATAATAATTCTTTAAGTCACTTCATGATTCTTAGTTTCCTACGGCGTACTTGAAACTTTAATAGTATTTAATAATCTACTCGTAACATTCGATCCATTTTATTGTACAATGACGTACAATTCAAAATTTTGAGTTCTTTATTGCAATTCAAATACTATACTATTGAGTACTATACCATAATGATTGGAAATATAAAATTAAGAAAGAAACTCTGCTGTTGATTATTTTAAATGAAAATTTATGTCATTTTGTCTTTTGGATTAATTTTACTAACTTATTTAAAAAGAAATTGAAAATTAGGAAATTAATACATTACAAAGTATTTTGATATGTTTAAAATGCAAATTCGGTATATACCATCTCTATCAATTCAACGTTATAATATTTTGTCATTTGAGAAATAAAAATAGATTAATTAAAGGGACATATATATATATAATGGACTGAGGCAATAAAGACATGTTTCTACATCACAAAGCTCAAAACTATCAATTTTGCAAGTGGTTACATGTAGCATCATGAAATAGGAGTATGATATATATTAGGGTTTAGACTTTTATAATTTTAGATGCATGAGCATCTTGTTTTTTTTGTTGTTAGTGTAGATTTACATATAATTAGTGTGTGAACATGAACGTGGAAGAAGGCAAAAAAGGACAATACCCCTTGCTAGGAGTTGATGAAGTAGGGACCAAAACCATGCACTCACAATGACCCTCTACAAATCTACAAGCAACTCACTATACAACTTTTTTTTTTTGTGCCAAACTCACTATACACTTTGATTAAAGAAAAAAAAGGTACGTAAATAAAGATGGAAGAAGAATAAAAACACTAATTCCTAGGTAAATTTTTGTGTCCACTAAAACCACAATGATACAAAACCTCTTGTTTAATTAAGGATTCCATGGTCAAATTATTTACCAACTCCCGTAAACTTATAAATCATTTGGGCGATTTAATGACAAAATTATGGACATGTTTACTTCAGTTTAAAATCAGTTCAGTTCAGCTCTTCTCTTATTTTGCTACTCATTAATCCTTCATAAAAAAACTTTCAGTTCAGCTCAGCTCCAATCAGTTCAGTTGTTTTCAACTGAAGTAAACAGGTCATATATACTAACTCCATAAACTGGCTATGTGATCATTTGTCTTTAACTATTTATGAGAGAAATATAATTACTTTGCACTCCATAGTATCTATTAGTCTACGAAGATAATATGGAGCATTTAAATAAAACAAACACGGATTAAGGGAAAAGAACTGGAAGAAAGTCCTCGTTATCTATTAAAAAAATAATAATAATAATAATAATAATAATACTCTTATACTAAAGAAATAGATATGCAAAAATGTTCAATAATAATAATGGTAATAATGTTGTAATTAAATAAATAGATATCCAGGTAAATGGGATATTGGCTTGGTTTTTCAAATTAATTTCATTTATACTTTGTGTATATTGAATTAAATGTTTTGTTTCAACCCTAAGGAGTACGTACATAGATCATTACGTACCCCAGTTTCAAATTTAAAATAATTCATTTTTGAAATTTAAAATTAGTCTAAGTTGCAAAACTTTAAACTATAGATAATTTTTTTTTTGAGAGAAATAGATAAACAACTTTGAACATACTTCTCAGTTTTCTCCATTGACTAATAAACAAGCCTAGGAAGAACAGTTTATTACCGGATTAGTAATTTCCTCTTCTAGGCTCGCGAATAGTCATTTTTCTTATCTATTAATTAAATAGTTCTAAGGTCCTGTTCTCCTCGTCTTATTTTTACTTATTTTCAGCAAAAATAAGTTCAGTTCAGCAAAAATAAGTTCAGTTAAGCAAAAATCAGTTTCAATCCTTAATAAATTGTTCATGATTTCAGCAAAAATAAGTTCAGATCAGCAAAAATAAGTTCAGATCAGCAAAAATAAGTTCAAATCAGCAAAAATAAATTGAAGAGAAGAGACCCTAATTGCCACAAAACACTAAAGCACACATTGTTGAGTTGAGATTTTGAAAGCTTTATATGTTGAGGACCCACTAAAGCAAAAGTTTAAGCCATCAAAGATTGATAATAGTGTTGCATGATCTTTATACTTTCTTCAATTGACGATTCTTATCACAAATTTTAATCCCACACTTGTACGTGTTTTTGGTTTTTCTTTTTACCAAACTATTTTTAATACAAACCATACTATTTTTCTACCTTTTTTTTCTTGCAACTTAACTCCTTTTTTGCTCTTTCTGCTTTTGGTTCATAGACTACTGTTCTTTTCAGCTTTGTTTGGTTGTATACTTGCATCAGTTGCATTTATTATTAATGTATTCTTGGAACCAAAAGAATAATATCTAATTATAGTTCTTATAACTCAAAAATCATCCCCCATCCTTTGGGGTTGAATGTTTAGTAGATTTGGGAAATTATGCTTCGTTTACTCATGGATTCTTATTCAAGGAATAGCATAGGATTCATTTCATGTTTTATGTAGTATTACTAGTCAGTATATATATATTTATATATAAGATAATATAATATAAAGAGGATTATATGAAAATTATTTTCACCGTGAAAACCACAAAAAAATACATTAGAGGTATAAAGGGGTATAATAAATGTATCTGTACCACTTTAATCTTAATATATACCACTTTAAACTTTATATGTATCCCTTTTTTCATGGTATTCAACAAACTTAAGGTTTTTGTTGGATCCCTAGTCTCTCTCTCTCTCTCTATATGTGTGTGTGTCGCACAGTTATAACACATATATATATATATATATATATTAAATTCTCATTCTCGACTTATAGTACTTTTTTTTAATTTGACTTTATTTTAAAGTCAGTGACACCTAGACATCTAACCCATATGTTAGAGCATGTTTAGCCCCAAGTCTTAGACATTTTTTTTGTGCTCCCTATTGAAATTGATGTTATAAAATTCTTCTTAATACTTGATCAAATTTATCATTTTACCCCTAAGACTCAAATATATGACATTGTTTTTTTATTTTATCTTTTTATATTTACTATATAATAATAACATTAATGAATAAAGCTAAATAAAATTTGAGTGGGTCCCAATCTCAAGTCTTAAGTCGAGTCTTGAAATTTTCAAGACTCAACTTGAGACTTGACTGAGATCTTTAAAAAAAAAATGGGATAAGTATTAAGACCCAATTTGATGATGTCACCTTAAGTCTTAAGACTAGAACATGTTTAGCCCCAGGTTTTAAGACTAAGACTTATGGAGTCTTTGATTTTAATATATTACAAACATGTAAGGATCCTCCAAAGTTGAAGACTATAGAGTTTATCAAATCTCAACCCTTTAAGACATATCAATGATTGATATTATTTATGAATAAATTTAAAACTTTAAAAATAAAGTAAAATATAAAATATTAAAAAAACTCTCACACTTGTAACCATACAACTCCAAAACTCTTCGACTCTAAAAAGTCCCGACTCCTTACAAACCCGAAACTCCTCTAAGAAAACAACAAGGAGTTTGTTAGGAGCTTTACGAATTACGAGCACTGAACGGAGTTAAACAGTTTTCCTTACCTTAAGAAAGGAAGAAGTTTTGAATGCCATAATACCATATACTTTTGTAAAGACCGAAAGAGTGGAACTGTGGAAGGATTCAAGGTCTAGTAAAGTCATGGGCCAATTATTATACCATCAAATCTTAACGGACTCAAACATTAAGTACTCTGTAATACTTTAACAAAAGCCCACCAATATATTGCTTCAAAGCTTTTTCACACCAACATCGTTGCAACTTGCAATACCAGGTCAATAATGGATGTTTTTTTTTTTTTTTTTTTTTTCCCTTATTTTAAANTCAATAATGGATGTTTTTTTTTTTTTTTTTTTTGTCCCATGATCTAAAAGTGGGAAGCAAGATTTAATCACTCGAGCTACTCCTCACTTTCGAAAATAATGCTTTCAATTTTAACAATTATGTGCGATTATTTCAAAATGTATTATTAAATCACTAATGCCTTGGTTTGGGTTTATCCTAACCAAACTAAACTGAAACCTCTTGAAATGAAATGAATTGAATTGACATAGAAAATAAGTTGAAATGAAATGAATTGAACTGACATAGAAAATAAGTTGAAATGAACTAGACCTAATTGAGCTATATCTTACAGGTGAAACCATATTCTAATTCCATTAGACAAAATAAGTCATAGTTGATATCTTTAGAAAAGAACCACTAATTGGTACCTTCAAAAATAATTTGTTCGTAGCAAATGTAGTTCGGAAGATGTAATTTGGTGAATTACGCATCCATTCGCCTTATTAGAAGTGGATATGATCATATGAACTCATCGTTTGGTGGGTAGTGAGAACAAGTGGATGTCATATTAGTAAATCGTATGTATCCACGACTGCAATGGATAAGGTGTGGTTTTAAAGGTAGTATTAAATGATTGAAATTTAAATTTGAGACCTTATTGTCACGGTATCATTGATACCATATAAGAGGATCAACTCAACCGAAATACTAAATTTATGGCTTAAAAATATGTTGATACTATATATCTTCATACAAGAGCTCATTGGAAGTGTAGGTGCATTTGGACCCGCTATAACTTTGAAAGAGGGATAGATGAGTTTCCAACCGATTTAACCTTATTGTCACCTTACACTTTCATTATTTCTTAAATAAATACAGTATACAAGACACAAATTTCAGACATGCAATGGATTACTAGTAAAATTATGTCCTTGTATAGATACACAAGATAGTAGTTGGCCCCTGACGAACGCAAAAGCCAAAGAATTTGCTAAGAGTTGATGTCAATGCTCCTTGAAATTTCTTCCACAACATCAACAAATTTCATTTGGCCATTCATATCCCTACTTCCAAAATGTTTGGTTTAAAATTATTTTGTGATCCAATGCACATTATAGGAATCAACTAATCAAATTCAGAAAGCAAGAGGTAGAAGTTTCTTAAATTGCATTTTCGATTTATTGTGTGATAAAAACACCTTAAGCATGCGCACACTCGCACAGCGCAAGCATATAATTTTGAACAAATTGTACCACCAGATGATTTTATAGCTAAAAGAAGTTACATCTTCGGTGTTTCAACTTTCAGAAGAGTGTTTCCATTAGATGGGAACGGTGTTTCCATCTAAGTAGCATATTTACTTGTAGGATGCTGTATAGAAAGACAAAAACAAGGACAAATATTTGAGAAAGAAAGACTAAGATTTCTTCACCAAACGAGGATTTCATTGCTTTCGGTGCACTTCAGATACAAAATCTGGTATAGATTATACACTAATTACAAAAATCTTACAGTGACTGCTGGATATGAACAACTGAGCAATCATAATATACAACTTCATTTCTCTGCCCTGTCTTTACCATACATTATGCTCCCCCGACATTTCTTTCATCGAAACACAAAACAGTAACTGAAACAAGCAACATTGTATCTGTTACCATCGGATCAGCATTCAGCAGTGAGAATGCATGATAGCAAAATGCAAAAAACATGCAATTCAGCTTCTGTTACAATTCACTCCATGAACAGAGGTTTGTCATCAGGCTATGTGCGGATTTGAGCTTGCAGACTTCTGAATCAAAGTTGAACATCACACTCTTCACATACCAATCCACAGGTCCTGCCTTTAAATCAATCTCATGCTGTCGCCTACTTCTGCTGCCTGATTTGTCATAGAATCATCTGTGAGCATGGCATTCGTACTGGTGAGAATACCACAGTTAGCCGAGCATGATCAGACAATGAATAATCTTCAGGCCACATCCCTTTCTCCACTTCTGTAGGGAAGAGAACCGCATTTTTCACACTGAACCCGATAGCTTGAACTGAGTCTTGGACATCATTGCCATGAACACTTCCATCATCATCGGAGTCTTCTGAATTCCAGATTCTTTGCTGCAATAGCAAGATTGCAATATTAGAACATGAAGCATGTGAGAGTTATTGATTCCATGCTTTATATATGCTGGAATGACCTTTTGTCTCTAATGATCATCTACAATACAATTTCCATTAGCATTATAACAAGATTTCAATGCCCAACTTACACAGCCTCTACAATTAAGCTTTGCTGGACGAAAATCAGTAAAGGTTATGGTAAAATATTTAGAACACACCCTTGTTCATGGCACAGGTGACCCCCCCAGTCATGGTTCCATGGTTGAAAGCTAATTTAGTTGGCTCTATGTTTTTGTTCACGCACCACATATTCTTATACATTGGTGAAAGTGATGGATTCTACCCATCGAAAGACAGGTCGCAGATTCAATTTTTAGATAGGGAATACCATATGGCAATGTGTTCTAAGGAGATTTATGTCACAGTTGTCGGACACTTAATCAACACTAGAAAGAGGGGCAACACATGACGGGATGACAAATTGACATGCATTGATGGTAAGTATAAAATAAAGATAGATAGGTTCACAAATAATAAGATTTTCTGTCGAAAAAAAGTTAAACAAAGAGTCAAATCCAATGTGAAGTTGTGAACAACAGTGAAATGATGTCTTACCTGGAATTCAATGTAATCGAGAACTCCATTTCCATCAATATCTGCCTGAACCCACAAGTCTTTCATCTCATCCTCACTAAGTCCATACGGCTGACCAGCTAAATTTAGCTGCAAAACAGGAAAGATCAGTTAGAAATGATCCACCCCCCAGAGAAGACAAGGATGATTGATTTTAGAGAGTCAACCACTAACCTGTCTAAGTGCTCCACAAAAGGCTGAGTAAGTTATATAATCACCAGTATCATCTTTTAAATAGACAAATGCATCACTTTCTGTCAATGAAGCTCTTCGAAGTAGGGACTATGGAAAAAAAAAATACTAGTCAGCTACGAAATTTAATCTGCTAACAGTCCAAAGTCAAAACAATATACTCATCCCATATTTTCATGATTCATTCAATTAAGGATGACTGAAACAATTAATAAATATGCAACAAATTCATCATAGTTAACTGCCTTCAAAGGGTATCGTGGTGTCAGCATAATCTTAAAAAAATTGAATCATGCAAACAAGTCTTTGACACAACCCAATAAATGAAGTTCGAGTTTTGTGATACCGACAATTTTTGTTACAATTGAATGATAGATTTAATAATTAACCTTCAAATGATATTACTAGTCAAAGTAATAATAACAATCCTACACAAAATCCAAATATCCAAAAGAATTTTATTTCAATTTCTATAGGGAGAATTTATACTACAAACATTTGCAAGGGATTCACTATTCTTCCTTCACAAAACAAAGTAGAAAAGGAAAATCAAGGCATCAATAGACAAACATTATGCATTTCAGACAGATCAAAATGATGTTAGCTAATTTAAGTAGGCTTCTCACCTTGAACATGCTAAATACTGTCTCGTTCCAGCTTGTTTTGAGAAGCTTCCTATTTCTGTTTGGGTTGAGAAGCCATATGAAATCAACCCCGCAAATGTTTCCCCGATGATTGCGGTGGCTAACCCACTGTGTGAAAGAAAATAACATGAGAAAAGAAAGAACAGCAACCACACCTGCATAAGCAGAGAAGAAAAAACAATTATTGAAAAAAACAAACTTAAGGTAATAATCACCTTATGAGCATCAGCATCTGTGTACTGATGAGCTGTGTCATACGATGAGACAAACCCTTGAGATCTTAGAAACTTGTATACATGTCCACGTTTGCTCCCATTCCAGTCACTGCAGCAAAAAATAATTCAATATAGTACCATAAAACCCGCAAAGCATCAGCTAAAAAAGATAAATATGTGAGCGAAACTTACCCACAAAGTAGGATTGGCATAGCGTTTAGCTTAAACTCTTTTTGATAAGATTCCACGCTTTGTAAGATTTCATAAACCTGAACAATACATACATTCATTATAAAAAAAAAAAAAAGGGACTAGAGTGACGATATGCGAGCATTTTAAATATAACATACTTGGTGTAATCTCACTAGGCAGAGACTTGAATCATGAGGAAATAACAAGTGTGTGTTGACTATGAGAAGTTCTTGGCGAACATTAGTGTTTCGGTTTTGGTAAAAAGGATTGACTAATTCAACGTGTAGTAGCTGAGCAACACGGTCTCCAATATCATTAAGTAGCAAATCCCGGTGACTTATAACCCTAAAATAGTCACTGTGCACGGCTGTGAGCAGACCTACAAATTCCATGAAAAAACACCTCAGCCACGAGACAATGATCTAAAATATAGTCAGCAGCAGCATAAGCATGACATAAAATGGAAGCATTGTTTAATATATTGGTTCGTGGCATTATCACACAACATTATTTTTAGCAGAATATAACAATACTTTAGCTGTACTCTATTACCAACCATTTTCCACTGCTGTATTGGAGATACCAGAATGATAGCAACTAATTTCATTTTAATATGTGCTATGCCACATGAATGTGACGCTCGAAACATCACCAAACAACACAATAAACAATAATCCTCCCTTTTTCTTTCCCACCAAGTACCAACTATATTGAATTTCCAATTTTCCACATCTATATTTCTAAAACAGTAACTACATTATTAGAGTATTAACGGGACCATTAGTCCAGGAGGTTGAAAGTCCAATAAAATGAACAAATAGAAATGCAAGAAAATAAAGGTTGTGTTCGTCACATCATCATGAATTCAGCAAAACACATCATCACCAAGAAATAAACAAGATTCAACAGAACAAAGAATCACTAGTAAAAAGACATCCATACAGCGTAAATATATAATCATTTGTTGTTGAACTTAAAAAGACAAACGAACAATAGCGTACCATCTCCTCGATTATTGGTTCGTGCAAGCTGGAAATTGATGTAACCAGCATCACCAAGCCTCTTTTCGTACATACTAACGAGTTCTTCGTTTCCAACCCAAAACTCCTAAACATAACACAGAAGTCACAACTCAAAAGTGTTAATAATACATTGAATAACACCACAAAAGTATTGAATTGAACAAACAAAAACATGACATGATATAATGCAGAAACAAACTCAAAAAACCCAATGCCAACCTGAAGACAAATGATGGTAGATCGTTCACGCAACAACCAATCCAATATCCTATGATTCCTAGCTAACCAATACGCCCTGTAATCACTCTCGCGGCCATCCTGATCCTATAACATCCACCGAATTCAGCAAATAAGCAACCAGAATCGAATCCAACTACGTAACTAAAATCAATCAACGAACATTTGAAACAAACAAACCTCATCACTCAATCTCTTGTAGATAGGAGCAAGAATATTAAAGGTTGTACAAGTAATACATTGGTCTGTAATAGATGAAGCAATTGCATATCTTCCAATCCTTGAAATTCTTCCTTTTAACATCTTTTTTCTTCTTACCATTCCTTTTTTACCCTTTTCTTTTTCTTCCCCTCTAACTTCCAGCTCAACAACACACCTATTTCAATTATCCTCACCTATGACTTCCATTGACAAAACAAAACATAAACAAATTTATATTAGTTTCATTGCTATAACATTGATAAAATTCATCAACTTTCATATATTCAACAACTATTAATCAAACTTTCATCAAAAACAAACAAATATTTATCAAACAAACATGGGTTTCAAAAGGCAACAACTCACATTCAATTATTGGGCAAAAATTAAAAACACCCAAAATCAAAAACAAAATAAATTTAGAATAATACTTATGATAAATAGGATAGGTAGGGAATTTCCCGATAAAATATCAATTTTTTTGGTTGATATGATATGATTTAAAATATCACTTCAAATGTTTAAAAAAAAAAAAGAATTTGAATCACAAAGTGACTCATAAACAAACACCTTATGTGCATTTCAAAAACCTAATTTATAAGCATAAAACCCCAATACAAATTCAACCCAAAAAAATTAACCCAATTCAAAGAAAATGACCCTCATTCTAAAAATTCAAAAAAAAAAAAAAAAATTGAAAACTCAAGTAATAATTTTTAATTTTTTGTTTTTCATTGTTGCCTTTTACATACCTCAAAGGTTCATGATATTGCAAGCAATTGCCTTTCATACAAATCATCATTACAGTAAAATCACAACAACAAAATTCCCAAAAAAAAAAAAAAAAAAAATTTCAATTTTTTTCTTTTGGGTATTTGTTTCTGATACTAAGATTTCGGAATTGGGAGAATTTTTTTTCTAGATTTCAGACGAAAAATTACAGATTTTAGAGAGAGAAAATTGAAGAAAAAACTGCTTAAATTTAGAGAGAGAAAGAAAAAGATTAACGGAAATACCGGTTAAAAAAAATCCCACACTTCTGTAATGTTCTTCGATCTAATTGTATTAGCGAGTAATATTTTTACGAAGATAAGAACTACAAGTATAAAACTAAAGATTTTTTTTTTTAATATAATTTGATGAATTAATGTGAATTTTGATTATCTCAATTTTAAGTTTTTCAACATGTAATAACGAACTATATATGTACCACTTGAGGGGAAACTTTAAAATATGTTTATGATTTGTGAATAGTTGTTTATGAAAAATTAAATAATTGTGTCTTTTGGCTTTTTTTTGTGTTAAAAATGAATGGACCATGTTCCTTGAAAGTTGATCAATGATTATGTATTGTTTATATGCTCTTAGGTACTCTACTAATATTCCACTATGCTTACCATAAAAATCAATGGATTGTAAAGATATTTTTTATTCTTGTAAGTTTCGAGTCTTTGTAGGACAATCGTAAAATTAAAGAGCCTTTGTAGAACAATCGTAAAATTATAGAGTGTGTTCAATATTGCAGATTTTGTTGAGTATAATTAATGATATTTGGGGAATTGATTGTTCGTTGATGTTACTCTATACTTCACAAAGGATTAGTATATTGGATTTTGAATATTGGCTTCTAAGTTTGTTAGGTTTAATACAAGTATATAGATACACATTATTAAACAAGATGTTTGAACGTATACAAGTTTCTGCAAAGCGAACAAAATCTAAAACAAAAACCTCACTTTTTGCGAAAGGGGATCGAGATAAACTACAAAATTAGGTGAATATGAAGAACCCTTAGGATGAATATTAGTAACGTCCCTTTACAAGCCTTATAATGGATTAATGGGGACCTTACAATCCACTTGAATCATAAGGTCCCTATTATGAGGCTTCCCCACAAAATTGAACCCTAATCTATAAAATTGCAATCCAAGTAACGTTCCTTCACAGACCTTTAATCTAGATTAGGGTTTGATTTTGAGAAAATTGCAATCCACATGAATTATAATGTTCCTATTATCTGATCTCTATAAGTTAAAGGTTATTGCAAAGTACTAAGCAATTAATGGTTGTTCTCTTAGAACTGGCAATTACCTTGACAATGATTGATTTAGGCTAATAAATGATATGCCCAATTTGTGTTAGTCTGTTATATAAAAATGTTGGGTTTAATTTTATCTATATTTTTTTAGTCAAAACGTTATTAAAATTGTTCACACAAGAATATAAGACATTATTTTATAAGAGGATGCAATTTTTTCCATTGTCCTCACTATCCAAGAGTAAACTATGCTAGTCAATTGGTTATTTTTTCTATACTTTTGCACTTTTTATGGTGTTAGATCTTGTTTAATTAATGTTTTACAAATTCATGTGATATTGCTTTATGGTGACAACTATAGGGACATTTAACGACCCTATTTTATTTTATTTTTATTTTTCCCTTGTTTTTTGATCTCTTATATATCTCCCTTTTTTGAGCCGAAAGTAAAGTTTGATGATTTCCTTCTTTTTAAGAATGTTTATGTTCACTTCATGCTATGTCAATATCCTCAATTGATAAACTTTAATTGTATGTAAATAATTTTTTCTGAGAACATATCTTCTTGGAGTAGGGAATGTGCCTCTTGGCTCTTGTAATAATCCAACCGATATAAATATGTTTGTTTAATAGAATGATGATGTGCTATCTCAAATTCTCAATTGGTCACCTTCTTAAAAAGCTGCCAAAGGCACATACATAAACATAAGTTGCTTTATTTTTTACTTTTTATTGAGTAATCACCTTTACAATTTGTAGGTAAAAGAGTTATTATATGTGAGGTTTCCAATCAATTAGTTGATGAATAGGTCAACTCAAGTCTTAAATAATGAATACTTTAGTTTGTACATGTTAAAACAAATCTCACATACTCAGCCAAACCGAGTTATTTTGGATCAAATTCAGCTTGAGTTACTCACGAGTTGTATTGCACAGAATTTATCCACTTTAATTCCTTAGTTTATGATTTTATGGTCTTACTATATAAAAATTCAGTACACAACACATTATTTGTGATTTGTAAAGAGTTTTCATAGGCTGAAATAATGGCTAGAAGTTTAGCAATGTAAAGGAAATAAAATGAAATAAACATAATGTGTGGAGACGTAGAATAACTTTAATATGCTTAAAAAGATATAAATATTATCATCAATTTTGATTGATACTACCTTTCAAATTTCAACGAATTTATCGCATCAATTTGAATAAATTAAAGCCAAAGATGTACATATTTTTTTGGAAAATGATTAATTAATCGAAACAAAATATATGCTTAATTTCAATAGTTGAGTCAATGAACACAAGAATTATGGGCGTTTATTTGGCTACTACTTTGCTTGTGGAATTGTTCTTGCTAGCTAGTGGAGCAATATGAATCTTCAAGCAATGAAAGTAGACAACTTTGAGCTAGAAAAAAGTGTATAATAGGTAACATAACAAAAGCTAATTAAGCTAAGGTTATACTTTATATAAATTAATCATGCACTTTATGTGTTTACTATATGGACTATGCAGTGTTGCAAATTAATCAATTAATTAGTACTAATTTAATCAACTAGTGAAAGTAATTGCTATATATTTCAATATTTGCATGAATGGATTGTAAAAGTTGATTCTCTAACCTCTTTTGGTTCCTTGACTAGGGAGAATATTAATCATTCGATGCTATGGAATGAGGACCGTACACGTTGATGTTGGAAACTAGAAAGTATTTTTATCGTTGTGATACTTATATTCCAGATAGATCTTGATTATATTCTTATTATATAGGAGTAATACAATTAACAAGAATTGAACTAAATCGAACGGAAACTTATGATATGATTCTGGATAGGAAAAGGGACAATACTTGTATATAATTACAAACTGATTTTAGCAGATTTTGATCGAGATTGATTCTCATCAATCATTTGTGCCTTGCTCCTTTGCCTTGTGGCTCTTTAAATACCAAAAAAGGAAGAAAAAAAATTGTACAAAAATGAATTTAATGGAATGACTTGAATGATAATAAAGCTAGACAAAAATTGACAAATGAAAGAGTATTGGATAATTATATGCTAATAATTTTGGTTAAATTCAGAGATTGAATCCTAGTGTAATTTCTTAAGTACACCGAGATTAATTTTACAAGATAAAATTTCATGTTCATTTATATGGTGGTTTATACTTTTTCTTTTTTTCGGTGTGCAGGTAAGTCATCACAAGTGCATACAACAAATATTTTCTATTTTCGCAAAAGCCGCAATGATGTTGAACATTTATTTAGTACTTAACCAATAACAATATTACAATAATGTGTCAACTTGCATATAATGATATACAATTACACATTATAAATTTACGAAGTTTATACTGCACTCTATATCAAAGAGTGATTGTTACAGTGACGGCTTAAACTCATTTCGACAACTTCAAAAGTAGTTAATTATATAAATCATACTCCGTAGAAAGTATTACTTAAAGTAAATTAAATTACGTACTAAAGTATATAAGTATAAGTCAATTTTTCCCTTAGAAAAAAAAAATGTAATAAGTCAATTTCTTTAATTGCTTACTTGCCATTTGTACCAATGTATTGCTATAACTTATAACATGTGATGTATCATGTATTTTATTTGTAGACTTGGGTTTTTTATTTGGCAGATGTAGACTTGGTTTTGGTATATATACCAAAATAATGCTTCGTACATAGTAAAGTAGTAATATCTCAATTTCATAACTATAAATATATCTTCTTTTGGTCTGCAAGTAAAGTGAAAGGATTACTATGATAAAAAAAAATGTGAAAAAAATGTGCATGGAGTCAACTTCATCAATGTGCCGACGTGAAAGAACATGTTGGCACCGTCCTCTTGTAGTCTTGTCCATGGATTTATTTCACCAATATTAGTAATTGACGAATACACGTCTGTGATCGATTTTGATATATTGACTAACCAAAAAAAACTATCTCCACAAATAATTTTTAGTGTCTGAAACGATAGGAATATTGAAATCGGAGTTTTTGTGACTTTTGAAATTTCAACTTGAAATAGGATGGTCAGTGACAGTGAAATAATGAATTAGTGATACTGAGGATCACAATTCAAAGCCGACTTACAAAACGTATGAAATAAAGGTTTAAAGCTAGAACTCTGTGTAGATAATCAAAACGAAACATAATACTCTGAAGAAAAAAAAAAGGAGGACAAAAATAGTGTATAATATAGTTTAATACTCATGCAAGAGAGATGAAACTATAAGTTTATATCTCCTAAATTATAATTATTAATGACAGACATTTCAAGTTTGAATGATAACATGTCACTATATAAGTTTCATTCATTCAAGTTACAAGGGATGCAACTAACCACTGGTATAATATGCAATTTGAAAGAGGGTTAACTTGATTGAAAATATAACATGATCATATAGCAATCTACAACAGTTTGTAGCTTACCATTGGAGATGCTCAATTGCTCAACTTTTTAGAAGAGTCAACTAAAAAAATACAAGAACAAAAAATTATCTATGAAAATTTTAGAAAATTAATTGGTGATTGTATAGATATATGTAACTCACAACTTCACAAAGAAATGTAATCCAACAGGTTTTCCGTTATTGCTAGCTACTAGACTAAAGCGACAACCAATGTTCCTATTTTTCCCTCCTAACTTCGCTAAATTAATGATTGCATAAAAGATATCCTAACATTCATCAACTAATGTATAACAACAATAAGCTTTTTTAATCATAAATAAAATTTGATCTTTGAATAGTTGCACTTAAACAAGATTAAGTTTCAATTTTTATACGGAGTATATAAGTGTGATTCATATTTGTTTAAAAATCGAGCATTTGCTCGAGAATTGTTTAGTATACAAATAAAGAGGAGGCAAAATTAGGTGGCTCATTCTTAAGCTCAAAAGCCATATAAAAATTTAGAGGAAACATTAGAAAACTAAAATATTATGCACTATATATGTGAAATTTTATTTGTGAAAAGCATATTTTATTAGCTTTGTTTTTTTTGGTGCTCATATTTTATTAGCTTTGTGATTGTAATGAAAAGCCAAGGAATGTAAAAGATGCTAATACGGGAGCCATGCATACATGCGAGCTGAGCAATCAATGATATAGTTTCAATGGTTGTGATTCCTAGCTGCATGCATATATATAATTATTATTAGCTGTCTTAATAGTCTTAATCTCTCTCAAAATCGCAAAATTTTAGTCACCACAATTTTTATATGATCCCAACAAAAAGAACGCAATACAACATGATTTATTTGAAGTTTCGTTGACAACACGTATAATTTCCTTGCAAAATTTTAAATAAAGAGTATATTAGAATAAGTATTTCAAAAAATAAATAAAGAATACATTTACTCCGTGTATACTATATGTTCTAATATACGTAGTATTTTGCATCATGAATAATGAATACATTTTTGCTACTCTGGCCCTCCGTTCCTTATTGTTTTGTATACTATAACTGTTGCAATTTTCAATGCGTTTTTGCATAATAATTTATGACTTATAAGAAAAATCAACCAACACCAAATTTTTCTTGAACGCTTTAATTAGAAAGAATATTAGATAATTCCCGAGCATTTGCTTAGTTTCCTAAAAAATGAATTTCTCTTATATATAAATAGAAACTTAATCTTGTTTAAATAAAATTATTCAAAAATTAGGTTCTACTTATGATTAAAAAATATTTTTATAGTTATATGTATATTAATTAGTGGGTGTTTAAGCTTTATTTTCGAAGCACATTGATTATCTTATTTTAATTTTTTGTATGCAATTATTAATTAAGGAGGTTAGGAGGGAAAACATAGAAGTGGTTGCTGTTTTAATAGTAGTTATAAGGCTGACCTAGATAATCCAAGAGTAAATGCTCGGTTTTTAAAATTATTTATAAGCAAAGGAATTTCATCTTAATGGGTGGAACCACTAAATAAGTTTACGCATAGAAGTTAAAAATGTTAATTCTAAAATTCTATCATTTTAACCACAACCTAATATTTTTATTGGAGGCCAGGTGAATAATAACTAAGAGAACAATTTATTATTTCCTTTCTACCATCAAATTACTATAAGTATTGTTTAGCATAATTATTGTTTTTTGACTTTGAGAATTAAGAAAATATAATACTCCGTAATAGAAAGACTGGTTCGCAATTAAAGAAATAACAAAAAAAAAAAAAAGGCAACAAAAAAAGGTTTAATAAAACAATTGCTTTCATTGTGTTATTTGTGTATAATTTTTTTTAAAGGGAAATTCTATTGTTTATAATTTTAGGATAAATTTTTGGAAAAAAATAATAATAAACAACAACAACTAATTTTAAGATTCATCTAGAAGGTGAATTAATGAATTGATCATATTATAATTGAAAATAAAAAGAGGGGAAAAAGTAATAATGGCAGTTTGTTTAGTATAGGATATAAATACATATAGATAGATAGATCAATCGATTGCATACACCTGATGTACAATAAAACTATTGTACTGTGTTCAACTTCAATCATTTTTTTGGTTAACTAGAATTAAATTTTTGAATAAATTTAAAATCATTGAAATTGAAATGAATATTTTAACATATAGCTTTTATATATATGGCGCTGTCAAAATAAAACAAAGTTTATATATGACATAATAAGTATATTTATTCATTAGAATTGAGTTTTTTTAGTGTTAGAAAATAAGTAAGTGCATGGTAATTTAATCTAATTTTAAGATAATTGGTTTAAAAAAATAATTTGAACTCAATAAAGTTTAACTTGAGCTGATTTTGTGATAACTAAATGCAAAATAATATAATTTTAAACTCATTGTATAATAATTACTATATACCAAATATATACTCGTATAAAATTTTAATTTACTTAAAACATTCTCTTTTTAATTGTTGAACAAATCATCAATGATGGCGATAAACAAAGATAAACACGTGAGGAAAACAAATACAAGTATCTACTCCGTATAAAAAAAAAAAAAAGTTTTTCTAAAGTGTACCAATAAGTTTTTGCATTTTCTAAGATATACCCAAAGTTTTTCAAAATTCTTAGTAATACCCTCTAACCAAATCATTAAGTTGTGCCTCTTATAGGAAATTCCATGTTACAAATTTGGTTAGTTTCCTTCAATCATATTCTTTTGAAGTTTTTTAAGAGATAAATCTAAATACTTTGAATATTTATTACAATAAAAGAATTAATTAAAATAAAAATAACAAAAATTTTCAATGAAAATTTAATTTAAAAGGGCACAACTTAGAAAATTAGGTGAGTTTAAGGGTACTACTTCAAAAAACATTGGGTACAACTTAAAAAATGGAAAAATTCACGGATACACCTTAGAAAAACCCAAAAAAAAAAAAAAAAAAAATATAGTATCTAATGATCTTATAACTTTTTTAAAATAAAAACGTCTAATTTATATATATTCCATATAAGTGTCTGTACTGCTAAGTCAAAGCAATTCAAAAGTCAAAACTAGACTGCACATTGTAGGTTGTGCATGCAAAATGGCTAGAGTTTTCTAACGAACATATATTGGGCCGTTTTAGGCCTAATCTTACTAATTATTAACGCCTGTTGATGCGGTGTTGGGATTGGGCCATTGGAGTTCAAATCTGAGTGTAACAAAGAAAAAATAGAGATTTGTATGACCTTATAATTAGTTGTTAATGTCTCTTTTGAGACCTTTTCATCTTAAATTGTCTACTCAGTTTGGATTCATATTTTTATCATATAGACATTTGGGAAAGTTTTTGGCAATTTTATTTTTGGAATCCCGAAAACTCAAAAAACAGTGAATAATAGCCTTTGAGACCTTCTAAGGGGCCTTTCCGGACACCGTCTTATTTTTTCTTTGCTTTTTCACAGCGTGCTATGGACCACCTTAGGACTCTCCATGATCGGTTTTTGCCCCTAAAATCCTATCATCATCCCTCTTATGGTATTTTCTGAACAAGGGAAAAACAACTATTTATAAGACACTCTCAAAATCTGTTATCGTCCCTCTTAAGGCCTTTTCACCCCAAATCGTCTGCTTTAGTTTCATATTTTAACTATACGGGTATCTCAAAATGTTTTTTGACAACTTTTTTTCCGGGACCTCAGTAACTAAAAAAACAGTGGATAATGGCCTTTGATTGAGGCATATCGAGGGGCGTTTAAGGGCACCGTCTTATTTTCGCCTTGTTTTTTTAATGGCACGCTGTAGACCACCACAAGACTCTCCACAATCGGTTTAGACTCCTAAAATCCTATTATCGTCCCTCTAATGACCTTTTTTGAACAAGGAAAAAAAAGTTATTTTCGAGACCCTCTGAAAACCTGTTATCTTCCTTGTTAATGCATTTTCATCCCAAATTGTCTACTCTAAGTTCATATTTTAACCATTTGGGTAACCTGGAAAGTTTCTGACAAATTTTTTTCCGTGACCCCGGAAACAAAAAAACAATGGATAATAGTCTTTGATTAAGGCCTTTCGATGGGTCTTTTCGGACCCTTCTTATTTTCTACCTATTTTTTTCACCGCGTGCTGTGGACCACCACATGACTTCCTACGGTCGGTTTTGGTCCCTAAAATCATATTATCAACCCNTAAAAACGTCTAATTTATATATATTCCATATAAGTGTCTGTACTGCTAAGTCAAAGCAATTCAAAAGTCAAAACTAGACTGCACATTGTAGGTTGTGCATGCAAAATGGCTAGAGTTTTCTAACGAACATATATTGGGCCGTTTTAGGCCTAATCTTACTAATTATTAACGCCTGTTGATGCGGTGTTGGGATTGGGCCATTGGAGTTCAAATCTGAGTGTAACAAAGAAAAAATAGAGATTTGTATGACCTTATAATTAGTTGTTAATGTCTCTTTTGAGACCTTTTCATCTTAAATTGTCTACTCAGTTTGGATTCATATTTTTATCATATAGACATTTGGGAAAGTTTTTGGCAATTTTATTTTTGGAATCCCGAAAACTCAAAAAACAGTGAATAATAGCCTTTGAGACCTTCTAAGGGGCCTTTCCGGACACCGTCTTATTTTTTCTTTGCTTTTTCACAGCGTGCTATGGACCACCTTAGGACTCTCCATGATCGGTTTTTGCCCCTAAAATCCTATCATCATCCCTCTTATGGTATTTTCTGAACAAGGGAAAAACAACTATTTATAAGACACTCTCAAAATCTGTTATCGTCCCTCTTAAGGCCTTTTCACCCCAAATCGTCTGCTTTAGTTTCATATTTTAACTATACGGGTATCTCAAAATGTTTTTTGACAACTTTTTTTCCGGGACCTCAGTAACTAAAAAAACAGTGGATAATGGCCTTTGATTGAGGCATATCGAGGGGCGTTTAAGGGCACCGTCTTATTTTCGCCTTGTTTTTTTAATGGCACGCTGTAGACCACCACAAGACTCTCCACAATCGGTTTAGACTCCTAAAATCCTATTATCGTCCCTCTAATGACCTTTTTTGAACAAGGAAAAAAAAGTTATTTTCGAGACCCTCTGAAAACCTGTTATCTTCCTTGTTAATGCATTTTCATCCCAAATTGTCTACTCTAAGTTCATATTTTAACCATTTGGGTAACCTGGAAAGTTTCTGACAAATTTTTTTCCGTGACCCCGGAAACAAAAAAACAATGGATAATAGTCTTTGATTAAGGCCTTTCGATGGGTCTTTTCGGACCCTTCTTATTTTCTACCTATTTTTTTCACCGCGTGCTGTGGACCACCACATGACTTCCTACGGTCGGTTTTGGTCCCTAAAATCATATTATCAACCCTCTTATGGCCTTTTCCGAACAGGAGAAAAATAGATATTTCTGTGACCTTATAAAAACCTATTGTCCCTCTTAAGGCCTTTTCACCCCAAATCACCTTCTCTAGTTTCATATTTTATTCATACGGGCACCCTAAAAGGTTTTTGGCAGCTTTTTCCCGAGACCTCGAAAACTCAAAAAAAGTAGACAATAATCTTTGATTAAGGCCTCTAGAGGGGTCTTTTCAGGTCTCGTCTAATTTTCGCCATATGTTTTCACCACAAGGTGTGGACCACTACATAACTCCCTACGATCGGTTTCTGCCCCTAAAATCATATTATGATCCCTCTTATGGCCTTTTTTGAACAAGAAAAAAACAACTATTTTGTGACCCTATAAAAACATGTTATCGCCCCTCTCAATGCCTATTCACCCCAAATCGTTTGCTCTGGGTTCATTTTTTAACCATACGAGTACCCCAGAAAGTTTTTGACACTTTTTTTTCCTGGGACCCCGAAAACTCAAAACATTGTGGATAATAAATTGTGATTAAGGTCTCCCGAGGTGCCTTTTTGGGCCCCGTCTTATTTTCACTTTGTTTTTTTCACCGCGTGTAGTGGACCACCACAGGACACCCCACGATCGGTTTCAGCCCCTAAAATCCTATTATCATCCCTCTTATGACGTTTTTCGAACAAAGGAAAAACAATTATATATCTCTGACATCCTCTCAAAATATGTTATCTTAAGGCCTTTTCACCCCAAATCACCTTATTTGTGTTCATATTTTAACCATGTAGGCACCCCGGAAAATTTTTCACAACTTTTTTTATTCTGAAACCACAAAAACTAAAAAAATAGTGGATAATAGCCTTTGATTGAGGCATCCCAAGGGTTTTTTCTGGGCCCCATCTTATTTTCACCCTTTTTTTCACCGAGTGTTGTAGACGACCACATGACTCCTCAAGATCAGTTTCGGCCCCTAAAACCCTCTTACCTTCCCTCTTATGGTCTTTTCCAAACAAGAGAGAAATACCTTCTTCCTGGACCTTATAAAAAACTGTTACTGTCCCTCTTAAGGTCTTTTCACCCCAAACCGCCTGGTTTGGTTTCATATTTTAACCACACAAGCACTCTGAAAAGTTTTTGGCAATTTTTTTTCAAGACTTAGAAAACTCAAAAAGCTGTGGATAATAACTTTTGATTGTGGTCTCCCGATGGGTCTTTTCGGGCCCCATCTTATTTTCATTTTTTTTTCACCACGTACTATGGACCATCATATGGCTCCCCGCGATCGATTTTGGCCCTTAAAAACCCATTAGCATCCCCATATGGGCCTACTAATGTCAATTTAATATGAGATTTAGGGCATGTTTACTTCAGCTGAATTGATTGGAGTCGAACTGAACCGAATAGAGCTGAATTGAACTGAAAGTTTTTATTATGGATTAATGATTAGCAAAATATTAGAAGAGCTGAACTGAACGAACCTGAACTAAACCGAGGTGAACTGATTTTAAGCTAAAGTAAAGAGGCCCTTTGTCCAATTTCATCCAGTTTCTCCCGTTAAAATCAAACATTGGAAATTGACTTTATATCTTTTAATTTCTCTTTCTTCCCTTTCAGTTACTTTCCCTTCCACTCCTTCATGAAAATTGAACTAAACAAGATGTTAAGGATAAAATGTAAAGAGTTTTAAAGAATAAATATGAATAGTGTTCAAAAAGCTAACATGCCTAATAATTTAGGATGGAAAAAGTAATAGAAAAGTGTTAATAACTTACTCAAGCAAGTGTTAAGTATCAACTTTCTAAGTCTCAATAAAACTCTCCCTATAGTAAATGAGTGTGTTGTTTTCATCTCAAGGCCAGTAATATTAATTATTCAAGATTATAACACTTTTTCTTATGAACGTTTCATAAAGTTAATGTGGTTTCTATTTTATTCTATTTTTGAAAATCTTATACAGTGTACAACCTTTTATGCTTATACATACCATTTATAACACTCTTTTTCAGTTGTTAATGCAGTTATAATTATTTGATTTAATAATCCAATCTATATTTGCTTTAAACGTTTTCGTCCACTCCATATATTTCATTGGTTTCCAAATTATAGTCCAAATGGTGTGTGCATTACATGAACTTGTGGAACGGAGGGAGTATGTTCCAATCATGTTGAAAAAATCCTAGCCAATCGGTCCAATGCATGAATTCCACAACTAATTACTAACTTAGTGCAAGAACAATTCATGTTGTATTACATGACACGCATTGTATTATAACTCATAAAATGACATATTGACATGCATGTTTGATGCAAACAAATCAAATGATATAAATCCTAACACAACCAAATACTAAACTTGTGACCATCAACCAAATATTATACCACTTACTTAACAATAAACCAAAAAGACTTCACTTTCAATTTCAAACAAACAAAACAATTTGATAACAATAATGGTTGAATGAAAGACATGATTATGTTAGCCATAAATGCTCACAGCTGTATATATGTGCTTCCTTATCTTACTTCACATGAGCATTTCCCTTTGTACAAGACATTCCGTTACCACTATTTTCTACCACCAATCCCATTATTCACTATTTATTTCCTTTAGGCTCCTCTTATATATATACACTTCTTCTAACTACTATATATATCAAACTAACCAATATATAACAACATACTAACTACCAAAACAAAACTAACACTATCATCAATATATATCTCCTTTTCCCTAGCTACAAAATATAACACATATAATGGATCAAGTTGAAGCAATAAGGCCAATAACAACAACTCACAAGCCACACTTAACAAAGAAGATGAGGACGTTGTTGTCACGAAATCGAAGTGCTAGGATAAGTTTCTCAGCTAACTTGCCTAGTGATGTTTGTGGTGTTTGGGCAAATAACGCCATGTGTGCAGTGTTATACACGAACGATCCTTTTTACGACTTGAAGAAGTCCATACTTGAGATGGTTCGCGAAGTTGGGGTATGTAACTGGGGTGAAATGGAGGAGTTGGTGTATTGTTACATTGCTCTTAACTCCTCTGATGTTCACAGGTTGATTTATGATGCTTTTATTAGCTTGTTTAGCTGATATTAACATTAAGGGCTTATTATACATATTATTGGCACAATTTTCATTAATTCGCATTATTGTTATAATAATGTATTATGATGTGGGCTTAATTTAATTGAATTGAGCTCATTATTGTTGATTAACAGTTTCTTAGATTGTAAGTAGGACTTGGATTTAATTTGTAGAATGCTTTGTTCTGCAATAATAATGTTGATAATGCTTGCTTTGGTTGGAATTTTAATTAAAATTAAAGGTTTAATTTCACTATCCATGTTGTGTTAGTTCCTTCATTAATTTTCAAGATATATATACAAGATGCATTATTTGAATATTGTTACATTGTTATCATCTACCAATTAATGTGTTACCTTATGATATAGGAAATAAATAAATGCAATATCCTTTTTGTTTTTCAAATATTTGAATATTTTCCTCATCTCAAGCCCAATCCGCTCGCTATGGATAGATTGGAGTAATTAAGTTTTTGCCAACTGCATTTTCATCCCGGCCTTTCTTTTCTCGAAAAAGTAAGACAAATCACTTGTGTCGAAAATAATGTGCATAAATACAGTGTTAAATTTTAATCTTCTATGGAGTACTAGATACTTGTTTGTGGTAAACAATGTCTCTTAGAAGAGTGAGGCGATTGAAATACTAGAAATAAGACCATATTCAGGGCCATGTTCTCCTCGTCTTATTTTTACTTATTTTCAATAAAAATAAGTTCAGATCAACAAAAATAAGTTCAGTTCAGCAAAAATAAGTTCAGTTCAGTAAAAATCAGTTTCAACACTTAATAAATTGTTAATGATTTCAGCAAAAAAAAAATAGTTCAGTTCAGCAAAAATAAGTTCAGATAAGTAAAAATAAGTTCAGATCAGCAAAAATAAGTTGAGAAGAACTGGACCTTAGTTTAATATAAGACTAGTCCAATTCAATGAACTTTTTTCTTCTTTTAAGTTGAAGGGGGGTCCTTATTCCTTATTCCTCAAAGTCCTTGAATGCCACACTGAAATTAAAGTATTGATCGAACAAGAAAATACAATCATGCGAAGTGTAGTTGTATCATAGTCATTGAATAGGAAGTTGTATTTGGGTTGAGAAGGGCCCTATTTTAGATATTCGATCTTGTTTCATTACCATGCAAAACAAAAATTGAATAGGACGTATGACATTGTAATTAAAATGCCAATCAGCTCAACTGTCACTAATAATATAAAATAATTTCCTTCAAATCCCAAATAAAAATTCCATTTTTTTTTTCCTAACCTTATGAGCATCCAATGTTAACAAATAACTATAAAATTGGCTTCATCGCAGTGATCCTTTTCTCGCTATCTTGTTGACCTTCTTTATCGCCAAAATATATAAAGAGGCCCAAACCCACCATCATTCCATCTCGGGTTTTTATAAGCTTTGTTTAGAATCTTGCTTGTAGGCTCAAATATAGCTCTGCCCAAATTGTACATTAAGTCCTTATAATGTAGTTAGATTCATGGATTATTCGAACCCTAAACAACCCTTGAGTTTATCCCAACTTGCCCATGTTAGCCTCCATTTGAAAAATCTTAATCCTTGAGTGGCTCGCAACATATCAATAATATCTAGCTAGTACGGTCCAATATGCGGTGATAGGAGCATATAACTACCGCATTCATAGCCGCTACAACATGTGCTTACAAATCTACTATTAATTCATTTGCAGCACACATTAAAATCAAGTAGACCCCTTTCAATATTATTCATTTGGATCATCTACCATTTAGAACAACATAAACACATATACGCCTAACTTCTGAAATTTTATATAGCAAATACTCCTTCTGTTGTTATTTATTTGCTATATAGTAAGATGACACGATATTTAAAAACATCAACATTATTATAGGATCACGTGATTAAAACAGTTAAGTGGGCAATTTAAGGTGATTAGAAGGGGTAAAGGTAATTAAATTATGTAATATCAATAAAATGAAGCATAAAGTGGTAGATAAACCATAGTACCCACATTTCAAAAGAGGTAATAAGTAATAACAAGCTTCCCTTTAGATATATGTAGCAAGTAAAAAAAAAAGGAGAGGAAGTATAACTTAGCTAGCTACATGCATCATTGCATCATACATGAATGAGTCTATGTTTTTGTATAGACATGATGAATGGTTTACTCCATAGATTTATTTGTTTGGAGTGTATTAGAACCACCAAACAAAATCACTGCATCTTTTTCTGCGAAATTGATGAATGATTTGCACACAACATAACAAATGGTTTTTTGGTTCCCAAAAATTCTATTAACATGATCTTACAAGTGGGACCTTGCATTGTTTTAATTGCCATGCTAAGGAACTATGGACATGGACACCCATGCTTCTTAAATTCATTAGGCTCACCATCAAACTATATACTTCATCGCGCAATTTCTTCCCACATTCATCGAAGTATGCTTTTTTTTTTTTTTTTTGAAAGGTCATCGAGGTATGCTTTTACTTATTTAATAGTTACACCTTCATAAACGAATTATACAGTCACAATTGGATATTAGAAATATATTGAGACAAAACAAATAAAATTCTTTCACATAGGCTAATCTTTATAAAAATTGGCAGGTATCTTTTTGTTTTTTCCTTTTTTCTATGTTGTACGGACACTGAGCGTCTGTGAGAATGCCAGATTGTAAGAAGGTGCTGAAAGTGAAGCTCGTTCACTGATGCACATCACTTATTCAAATGGAGCAACAGTGATCACTAACAAATAGTGACAAGCTTTGATGGGCCGGGCCTACCATTGTGGGCCAAAGGATTATAAAATGTATTTGCCAAAAATTGGGCCTAGAGTCCTAGACAAGTCTAGTCTTCAAAATTCCCCTGCCTCTTGAACAATGGTTACATACTCTATATCTAAGGACTAACCATGGAGCTACAAGTCTACAATCCCTGGCTCGATAAATCATAGCGTTGAGTCATGAATTATTGAGTTCGAGCACTATGTGTTGCACCGTATTGTTAATATGACTCAATCGATCGTCCCAATGCTAGGTGTTTGTTGAGTTAATAACCTTAGAGGCATATATATATACTAGACTAGAACAAGAAGAGTTAAATATAAGAAATTCGATTTCAAGTTAAAGCTAATACTAAAAAATAATACTAGATCAATATGATGAATATATGACATCCCTACAAATTAGAAGGAGTACAACTTAGATTAATAGCAAATCAGCAATTATTATTAATTTTGTCAAATTAAGGCGCATTGTAATTTTGTTCATCGTCACTCGAATTTATAGGTGTGGCAGCGGGAACAACAGTAGCAGTTGTCAATTGTGCCCCTCCTAGCTCAATGCTTTTGATTGCTTCTTCTTCACCACTCATTGGTTTTGGTAGGGGTGTTTTGGTCTTTTTGTCTTTACTAGTACCCCATAGGAAGGAATAAAAGCCCGTTATTATAACCACCATTCCAATCATGCTGCATTATGAAGAAAATTACAGATATTATAGTTATAGCTAAGGTTTTGAATTCATGATGCCACAATAAGTCTATTAAAATGTCGGATGATAAAAAATGATAATGTTTAATACTCATTATAGTCGTAAATGATATTATACTAGGAGAGGTTACGACTTAAATATAAAAATGTAGCAAATAAAAAGAGAATGCAGCGAGTAATTAGACAATACCTTCCAGTGCAGAGGTCTTGGCCAAGAAGCAGGACTTCTGTAATGGCAATGAAAATGAGAGATAAGGGATTAAACATAGCAGGATAAGTGGGACCCTTGGTTGAAACTGCCCATGAGATTAGGTAGAATGTTGCTCCTGATGCCAATACTCCCTGCATTCGATCACAATCAGTTACGTTACTAGGAGCACTTTGTGTTTGAAATAAAATTGATGATGTGTAGTATCTATCTGTTATTTCTAACATAGGTTATATATATGTTTAAAGTTGCACTAATGCAAGTACTAATTAATAAGATGTTCAAAATGCACTATGTGATAATAAATTCGTGGTAATTGATCGATTAGGTTGTTGTTCAGACATTCGAACTTAGTAAACCTAAGCTAGGTTGTTAGACAAACATTAATTAAAGAGACGAGTCATGATAGTCTAATGTGTTAAATTAAAAAGGAAGTTAAGTTCTATTAATTTCGAGTTACCGAGTAGGTTATGGTAATCAATTCAAGATTCCATCCTAGCTTCCATGAAGCCATCCTTCTGTCCACGCATACGCCTACGATTCCTGCTTGAATTGCTCCTGATAAACATATTAGCATTGTTGCCCAGTACTTTGATGGAAATGCCTTAAGCAACTTCACCTGAAATGCACACCAAATTTTTTAACCAAAAAAAAAAAAAAAAAAAAA
>PYUH01000052.1:888169-915184 GCA_016808085.1 Suaeda aralocaspica
AAAAAAAAAAAAAAAAAAAAATTTAAAATTTTAATGGTCATATGTAAAGAAGGCCCAATGGACCATGTTTAGGCCCAACTTGTTGAAATCGGGCTTGTTAATAAAGTATACCTGTGCTATGAACCAGGTAGCGTAGGACACAACACTAGCAACGAGTAGAATAGTGCCACGTCTCCAATTTGGCTTGAATGTTTTAGGAATGGTCAAATTTGCATGAATTTGGCGATGATGATGTCCATGCACAACTATGCTTCCTTTGTAAAGACTAATTATAAGGGCTCCTCCCAAACAAAGAAGAGTTCCTCCAACCTTAACTTTTCCTTTTGTGGTCTTTATATTTATTTTCTCTATCCTACATATATACACCACATCAACAACTTTGCAAAAATAAATCAAACAATCGTGAGTATGTTATATTGTCCACTACTTAGAGACGACTCATTTGCTTAAATAACGATTGTGAAATTTGGAAATGTCGATGGATGTTTAATATGGATGTACATAAATTATTAAAATCTTAATTAGTTATCATAATGCCATTAATATGACCAGCTAGACAACGCATGATAGTAGATTATAGCTAGAAATATTTAATTTGAAAATACTCCATACTAAATAAAATTCAATAGTGTAACATTAAGTGCCTCTCTTTTAAAAACTATCAAAGGAGGGATTGATTAAATGACATTCTTTTGTCTTTATTAGCGTAGTAATGCCTTCATTTTAATCCATATTTACAGTAATACCCCTCCATATTTAGAAACTAGGAATTTTCCATATCGAGGTGTCAAATGCAATAAATTGAACATGTGGAAAACGGTGTGGCTTAGCTAGGAGTAAAATAGATACCAAGTTTCAAGGTGTGTCATCTTGTATGTGGTTGTGCTTGGTTTCTCAAATCAAACTCAATCAAAGTGCGAGAAGTAGTCAAAAGTTGCTTGCAACCTTGAAAGTCGCTTTTATATAACTTTAAAGCTAGAATTATAAGATTATTTAAGTATCCTTGCTAACACGTGCTGAGAGCAATGTGTTTTAGATGCATGTATGGCTGCATGGCGTCCATTATTAATTATACATATGCATGCATGCAAACTAGTTCAGCAACTTAAATATTTTGTCACGCATGAATTTGTAATAAGATATTATATATGAAGTTGAACGTAGAATAAACCTTTTGTTTTTACCTTGTTATGAGGGAGAAAATAAAAGTAACTATAGGTATTAAGTTGAGGAAATTTGTTGCATATGTTGCTGTTGTGTCTCGAAGTCCAAAATAGAACATCCCCATTGCCATTGTTATCCTGCATCAACCACAGCTTCCACAAATTATTGAATTGAACTACATCATCGATGATTGTTGATCGATGATCAACTCGTAGAAAGTTATTTAACTTTTTTGTACGTACAGAAAGCCTTTGGCTCGGCCCTTGAAAATGAAATATATGATCATTCGTTTGGGAATGTTTTTCCTCATTTGGAGACCAATTCGAATAAAAGACAGATTATTTACTCAAAAAACAATTTATGTATATTTTGGATAAAGTGAGGAACAAAGTACAAAAAAATGTCTATAGTTTTAAAATAACAATGCCTTGGAGGGTCCAACGTGTCTCGCTCTCTTTAAATTTGTTTTATTAATGAAGATAAATTTGTATAAAAGATTAAAAACATATACATTAATTAAGAGTTCTACGTTGCCAAAAAGTTAGCTTATGAATTAATTCGGATATATTAAAAAATAAACATTGTTCTTCTAATTTAATGATTTTTATGTAGTACTTGTTTATAGTTTATCTTTCAGTTCTAAGAGTTTATGGACTCCTTAGAAAAAAAAGAGGGGGGGGGGGTGTATATTATTCTTAACAATTTTCTAATACACTACGTATGTAATTCAAACTGATAAAAATTCATTTTTATGATGATAGAATAGTGAGAATATAGCAGTATGAATTTGAATCAAATTATAATTAAGACCGAACTGTTTGCAATTATCGTAGCTACTATATATACCCACAAATGTCTATGTCCAAAGTAATATTTTCCTTTTTCAGAGGACCAAGTAATATATGTATGCTTTTCACTAATAGATGGTTCATCACGTTTTACAACTAAGCATAATTCTTTAAGATAAAAAAATAATAATAACAAAAAAAGAGGTAGACTGAGAAGTTTAATTGACTTTGAATATATGAGTATATTGGTCTTTATATGCAAAACTTAAAGTCATAACTATACCTAAAATAAGAGCCACTAATACACTACCTTGCCACATGTCATCTGGACAATAAAAAAAATTCCTCCAATTATTTATTTTTTAATATTTGATTTTGATTTTTTTTTTCAGCTTCTTAAACAAGAGTTTTCATCAATAATTCTCCTAATTGGACTCAAAAAGCTCTCAGGTATTATTTTTTTGTTTGGGTGTTAAGGAATTACAAGGGCAAGTGGTAAGATTTGATTCTACGGTCTCCTAAAATCAAGTAGAAGCTCTAACCAACTCAGCTATCCATTACTCTCTACGTCGGACAACATTAATTAACTCTAGAGAAAAAGAGGAGGTAATTAAGTAGTAATTGACGGAATAGTTTTACATTTATGACCAGCGAGTGTCGTTGAGTGGAGTATGGAGTACGCGCGTCATAATTCATAGTATGACCAATGAGACTTCTGCTAGCTCATGAATTTATTTTATGCCGCACGTGGAAGATTTTACAAGTGCAAGTGAATTTCCTTTATAAGACAACGATTAAATAAACAAAAATAATTAATACATAAATTAAAATGGAGATAATTTAGGAATTCATAACAAAGTCACACATACATCGATGTAAAGTATGTGTAATTTGGGTTAACATGTTCATTTTAGTTTTCTTAAACATAGGTCTCAGGGTTATATATCATTTTCCTTAATAATAACCAGTAATGCAAGTGAAAATTCGTTCAGTTACACGCAATTTATTATTCAATAGTCTTTGTGGTTTCAATATGTAACCGATTAAGTAAGTTTTAGTTTCAGTTCTGACACAAATATATCATATATCATTAAAAGTAGAGTTTGTGCGAATTGCACCTTGCCATGAGATATATCATATATGTTAGAATGAAGAGGAAAATCATGTGCTGTGAAAGGTATGATCCCAACACTCTAAACAAAGAAAAAACGTTGATATGAACAAAATTTCTAAAGATAACTCAAGGAAAACTAAGTGACATCACGAATATGTGCAAAACAATCACCAACATTTTTCTAGCTTAAAGTAATCACCAACATGGCAACATAGAACATACATCCAAGTATAAGAATCCAAAGAAATTCAACATAAGTTAGTTGCAAATTTAGAAAGAGATATAATATTGCGTGTCGCATACATTTTTTTCATAAAGAAAAAAAAATATATATCTTTTGTCCTTAACAAATGTCATATGCCCTAATTAACGTAGGGAATTTTGGTACCTCACCAATCAAATTTTTGGTTGGTTGCCTACAAGTTTAATGTGACTTCATGAAATTAAAAAAGGGTCAAATAAGAAAATGTCCTTCTTTTGGCACCAACATATTTCACACAATGATTGAAAATAAAAGTTTAAAATTAAAAGAGCTTATACTGAAATTGTTGATTTTAATTAAAAAAGAATTTATAGTAGAAGATTGATGTAACCCTTACCCGGATAGAGATGTAAGTAATACCCAAAATCCCACCACTAAAGTTAACTTCGTTCCATTTCCCCTGCAAAAATATATATACTAGTCTATAAATTTACTTATTAAGTTAAACTCAAAAGACTAATTAGCACTTATAGAAACAACGTTTTCAATTAATCCGATCATATCGATTTCAATTATTAAAACATGACTTTGAGTATCTTTTGAAGAACAACATTATATAGAAACTCAACGAACATAGAAACTTATAACATTTTAATGGTAATTATAAATTTAAACAACAAAATTTTGTAATACCAATGTAATACAACGACCAAATCAAAATTTAACTTGTGGATTGACACCATAACAAGAATCATTTCGATAATTTAAGAAGTTATGAAATCCAAAAGCCGATATTCATTCTTAGGTTTTATGATCAACATTCATTCCGTTAGAATAATAAAACCTAGCTTACGACGTTATATATGAAATCAAACATTCAAATTGAACCACCAATAAAATTCGTCACCATAATTAATATATTTTTTTGATAAGAAAATTTCAATGCATAACAATTTAAAAAGACAATGTACATACCTTTCAAGGAAGAATGCAAAAGGAGAAATACAAATAGCAGCAATAAGATGACGATAAGTCATAAGAGCAAAAATAAAGGTTCCTTGAGTTAAAGTCAACCTTGAAAGAATTTGTAAACCAGTTGCTATCAATTGCACCATTATCATTCCTATTAATGGACCTGAACCCTTTAAAAATTTCTTACAATAACTAATCATCATTTTTATTTTATTATTTCTCTCTTTTTTTTTTCACTCTGTTTTTTCTCTGTTTTTTTTTTATTTATTTTTTCCTTCCTTCTTATGTACGTGAATCTAGTGAACTTTGTAACTTGCACTAGCTTCACTATATATAAAGAAAAAGGGGGGCCAAAAATGGAAAATTATGGTGTTTTGGAAAATGTTAAAAATGCTTTTATTTAATGTATAGTATAATTGGTAAAAAGAAAATAAATAATAATATAAAATAATTAAATAAATAAATAAAAGGTTTTTATTTGATGTATGATAGGTGCTTTAATTCTACTTAGGGTTGTTGAATTGGAGTTTGATGATAGGGTATATAAATACAAGGCATAAGTGAGGAAGTGTACCAATTTACTTGGGAATTTGGGATAGTATATGTACAAATTTGAAAAAGGTTAATTGTGTGCCTAATGACAAGTGCATTTATTGTCTCTTTTTTTTTTAATATATTTCTTTAACTCAACAAATTCCACATGAGCTTTTCGTGCACCTACTTTCATTCACTAACATATCTCTCAATGAGCAACAATCTTAGTACATAAATTTAACCTTCAAAAATAAATAAATAAATAAATAAAAGAAAAATAAAAGGTTGAGATAGTATATTCCAAACAAGGTCTTATTATACAACAAGTTTAAAACAAAGGTTAAAATAGCATATTCCTAAACATTTAACTAACACAACGTGATTTTGGTCACAAGTAAACTAAAGTAAAATAAATTGGTTCTATTTGTATTTTTTAAAAGGTTCAAATGTAGTTGAAATGCTTTACTACTATATTGATTTGCTCGGGGAACATTGAATTGAACATAAAATTGAGAAAAAAAAACGTCCTAATAAAAAAACATAACTTAATTCCTATGCAATTTTACCGGCCGCTACATTTATCCTAGTAAAATTTATCATCAAATGCATTATAACCCCAATTTACCCTAAGTGTGGATGATGGATGCAATTTTCATAATTTTAAAATTTTTGGGATTTTAATTTGAGACTAACGGTTCCCGTAATCTTTGCAATGAATAAAAAAAAAAAAGGAAAAACATTGTGATTTGAACAATCATATTACTTATGCATTAGCTTTTAAGACCACCTCATTTTTCTTGTATAGTTGTCTAAATTCTACAACCACTTTTGTTTACTTTACCACAAATGCCATAAATCTTTAACCAATTAAGTTATGCAATTCTGGTAAATACCATCATCCTTTTATTAACTAACTATAGAATTAAATATAGATTTTATGATAGCGTTGAACATAAGAATAGAAAGCTTGATAGCGAAAACCTTACATAAAAGATCGTTGAATTAAGGGAATTTAGGGGAAAGAAAAACCCTAGTTAAAAAGAGGGACATAGAAAGGCATATAGAAAGACTCCATGAGAGAGAGAGAGAGAGAGAGAGGGGGGGGGGGGGGGGGGGGGGGGGGGGGGAGGGAGGGGAGGCCGGGGAGGGGAGCTAAGTTGACATGTTAGGTTGAAGAAATAAAACAATTAAGGTACTATTGTATAACAAAGTATTTTTGCATCGTTTTATCGGAGCGAATTGTAAGATTTGTGTCCAAGATTTCTATCGTACTTTTGATATCTAACTTGTATTACTCTTTGTAATTTGTGGAAGTTAACACATTGATAACCACTTTTATTTCTACATTAATTACTAATATTGTTTTTCAACCAATGAAAGCAATTGGCACACAAGTGAGGCACAATCAGTGAGGTAAAGAATTTAGAACCGTAAATTTTGACTTCCTTACTTCATTCACATGCGATTTTGTACCGAATGTGTTATATATATAACCCTTAAAACTCCATATATATACAATATATTTGTGTTGTCAAGTGAGAGTTGATTGAATTGGTTATTGGTAGCCCTTAATGGTGAAGCTAGAGGGATCGGGTGGAAATTTTCAATATATAATATTGGGTGCATAAAGATTAATTAAAGATAAATTAAAGTTGCATTATTTGAGGTTAGGGGTTCAATTCCTAATAAGTGCACATTTTTTAGTTAATTGCTTTATTTCTATTCTTCTTTTAACTTTACTTCGTAACGCACAATTTAACCACCGTTGGTAAACCTATTCTATAGTTTTCCTAGGATTTTTGCAACTAATTAATGGTTGGCTATATACCAAACATTTAGATATGATGACAAGTGCACTTGCATGCAGCTTATAGAAGTGCAAGTGTAACGTCTCAAAATATAAGGTGAAAAATGTTTCCACATTCGAAAAGATACATAATTATATGTATGTATTAATGTGTTATATGAGTTATGTAGTCTATGGAGCAAATACAAGGTTAAAAATAATCAACATTAAATGTGTATTATATCGGGCAAATATGCACCATTCATTTTGCATGGCAATAATTTAACGTTTATTTAATTTCGATGAGTTGCATGCAAAATTTTTAACTTTTCTTCACAACCCACACTTATAAACAAGAGGCCAGTTTGACTTAGTGTTAGATTCTTCTCAACTACGACTAGTTTGTAACCTATTTGACGTACTCCATTTTTTGAATATACCACGTGATTCAAATGAAATGTAACCTATAATTTAATGCTTTCTATATACTATATTTGTAATAAAATAGTTGCAATAAGCTAGGTATGTTGGTTGTTAGAGATTGAGAGTCCAAAACAGTTATCTTATAGCAAGGGTGTGTTTTTTTTTCCTTCAAGTTTTATATTTGTAATGCTGAGTAAAGATCTACTAAAACCATAAGTTTACTTAAAATCGTAAAAATGATAATAAAAAACGGTACATATAAGGTTTAAAGGAGTACATGTTAAGTTTAAAGTGGTACAAATACTTTACAATAAAATTTTCATTATTTATGAACATATCAATATGTATACCTATTACTTATACCTCTAATATATCGATTTTTACTGTGAAAAAAGTTTTCACGTAATTCACTTCCAATATAACCTACCTTGGTTTTTGCTTTTAAAGCTAGTCAGGAAGGATGGGATTAGTACGTGGATTACTAAATTCATCCGAAGGAGGACTCATGAAAAAAACAAACAGTTGTAAATTGCTCAAAAACTATCCATCTTATTGCTCAATTTATATAAGTAAAGGAAAAAAAAAATCATTAGTTTAACTATAAAGATTTTCACATAAGCATGTTATGCATGTCACAATTTATAGAAAATATCGAAAAACAAAAAAGTTAAAGAATTAATTTTGAAAAATGTGCAGTTCAACCAGCGACGAATTACGAATACATTGGTTAGGATAAATAGAAAATTAGGGGATACGAATTTCACAATTTCACCACACTCTTAAAGTTAAATATCAAATGCACATTACAAAGATAACATTTGTTATAGATTTTGATAATATACTTTTTAAAGTAAGCTAGCTTTAATTTGACCTATTATATGATTAGTTGATATTATAATGCATGACACAAAAATTTGTAATATACCTAGTGGGTAAATGACCCATTAGAGAAATAGAGGAATACAAAACTAATTAAATTACCGAGGCCAATAGAATCGATTAAACATCATTTTGTATTTGTAACATTATGCTATTTATCCAACTGGTAGTCTAGTAGATTGATGAATCATTGTTCGAATGACGTAACATCATTGGTTATCTCAATTATTTAAACCAGTTATATAATCAGTAAAACATCTATAATAACTATGTAAGCAAGACCAATAATCAATATAGATCAATAGATGGAGCAACTTAAAAACAACGGAGTTTATCAGATAAGATTAAGTATTGGTGATTTTAAAGAATAGATTGAGGGCATGTTTATTTCAGCTTAAAATTCATTCAGTTCAGTTCAGTTCAACTCTTCTCCTATTTTGCTATTCATTAATCCTTCATTCATTCATAACAAACTTTCAATTCAGTTCAGTTCGGTTCAGGTATCTTCAGAAGTCTTTTGTTTGCCTATGTGGTTATTGCCTTATAAGCTTATGGTCATAACTCATAAATGCCTTTACTAATAATCTATTTGGCTTGCATGCACTTTTAATTCGCATGGTCGTGGCTTAGATTTTCTTTCTACCTAGTTTGTAATTAATGGGTTGTTGTGGTCACCCTGTATAGCTATCTAGTTTACGACTTATGTATAAGCATATAACAAGTCTATAACACTTGTGCTAAGCGAAGTAATAATCTAAAGCTCATTTGTCATTCATTTTGGTTATTTAAAACCAAAACTAACATGTATTATCATACGACGAATAATCGGTCAGACGATCAGCGATTAATTAAGGTATCATATTAATTTCGTGAGTTACTTGATAAATGACTACATCGTGTACAAACACATTATAGATCCTTTCTTATATATACAGCATAATTCCGTGAGTTCTTTGATAATCCTTGCTTAATTGCTAGTGATTAATTAATTAAGCTTAAGTGTGTTGATTAGGAATTATGTAAAAAATCAAACCCTAAATTTGGGAGAGCTGACTCAACCAAAGCCAATCACAATTCCCAAAATGTATGTATATTTGTTATTGTATTAGTGATGAAGTTGTTTAAGCTTCTTACAATTAAGCTAAAGATTATCGCGGCTAATAACTTGTAAAATTGTAACTTAGGACACTTATGATTATGTTGTTGTCATAGTACGTAGATGCTCATGCACATTTAATGATCATGTCTTATACTATATATATATATATATATATATATATATACATATAAATATATTCCCTTTTATCATGAATTTAAGTTGAAGTAGCGCACTATTTCATGATATGACCACATTTCCATCAATTGGTATATATCCAACGTCACAATCAACAAACCTTACAAACTCACTTCACTTACTCCACGGAAAGAATGAGAGAGCTTACATATAGCTGAATTTTTTCTAATAATCTATTATTAATTACATAAATGCATGTAGCTTTTTTTTCTTTTGAAATCTTTATTAGTACATATAACCTCTAACTCGGTCACATTGGACGGACAT
Source organism: Suaeda aralocaspica (assembly GCA_016808085.1). Lineage (NCBI taxonomy): Eukaryota > Viridiplantae > Streptophyta > Magnoliopsida > Caryophyllales > Amaranthaceae > Suaeda > Suaeda aralocaspica. The sequence goes on from PYUH01000052.1 coordinate 897,593, forward strand.
CTCTAATGTAACTTTTGAAAGTCTAGTTGTGACCTTGACCTATAAATCATGCAAATGAATCATATATTTTGGATCATAACAAATAACCTAAAAGGTAATGGGCCAGATCGAGCGCAAATCCAACATTGACACAACAACACAACACGACACATTAATGGGCCAGATCCAACATAAACCCGATATGAGGCTTATGAGCACAACACAACACGATACATGGGTGAAACCAGCGCAAGGCCGATATTGATAAAACACGACACATTGATGAGCCCAAAGACAGTAAGCCCAAATGAAAGAAACTAGGGTTTGAATGGAAATATAAAAGGCAAACTCCTTCGCCTCTCTTCATTTCACCCGCCTTCCTGAAGAGAAAAACCCTAGAACCCCCCCCAAAAAAAAAATGAAGCAAGTTCTGTCATCGGACTTGATGGACATCCCAGAAGGGATAGAGCTAAAAGTGGAGGCCAAAATAATAGTAGTAACAGGTCCAAGAGGAACACTAACAAGAAACTTCAAACACTTGAATCTAGATTTTCAAATCATAAGTGATGAAGAAGGCAACAAGAAGCTTCAAATTGATTCATGGTTTGGAACAAGGAAGACATCTGCTGCAATTCGTACTGCAATAAGTCATATTCAGAATTTGATTACTGGAGTCACACGTGGGTATCGTTATAAGATGAGAATGGTCTATGCTCATTTTCCTATTAATGCTAGTATTGCTCCTGATAATAACAGTATTGAGATACGTAACTTTCTCGGTGAAAAGAGAGTAAGCTTACTTGTTTTTAAGCTTTTTATGTTTCTGAATGTTTTTTTGTTTCCTTTAACATAAATCGATCGATCTACTTATATGATTGTTATTGTTGAATGATTCATGAATCCACTTTTATTAATTATACTACCTCATTTTCATGATCAGCTAAAACAAATGCCGTATTAACTCATTTTCAAATAAACAAAATTTCCCCTTTAGTTGAACCTGCATGATATACTCATTTGTGTGATTTTATTTTGGTGAAGTTTGTCGTTTTTTTGTTTCATGGAAACTAATTTGAATATGTTTATATATATATATATATATATAGGCTTAGTACTAGGTTCAATCACAACATCTAATTTTTTAGTGGATGATGCCTCAATTTTGTAAAAAAATTGAACAACCACAATAGAGAACAAATTGTATGCAAAATTAGAAGCAAATGCATACAATTCATCTGATTGTATTAAATTACAACTAAAAGATACTCATTTGATTGTTAGCTTTTGTATTAAATTACAATTCATCTGTCTTTAGTGTGGTGTTATCTTTTAGTTGTAGTGTTGTTGAGGACAAACAGTTTCAATTATGTGCTTCTTAGGTCGCAACTGTACTGCTTCGAAGATATCACTGGTTGTTCTGTAGTTGTCATGTCGGTTCAAGCTTTTTTTTGGCTAATGATCTCGATCTATATGTTGTTCCAATACTACTAAGGTTTCGTCTAATGCATTAGCCTGTCTGTTGAATACCTATTATGTTTATTATTGGTTTCAGGTTCGTAAGGTGGATATGCTTGATGGAGTCACCATCTTGAGGTCTGAGAAGGTTAAGGACGAGCTCATCCTTGATGGCAACGACATCGAGCTTGTTTCCAGATCTGCTGCTTTGATCAATCAGGTTTTTATCTTCAACTTGATGTTATGTTTAGTAACCAATTTCTTCTGCTGTGATTATGCGGTTCTGAATTGCGATTTGATTATGTTTGTGTGCTGAACAGAAATGTCATGTGAAGAACAAGGATATCAGAAAGTTCCTTGACGGTATCTATGTCAGCGAGAAGGGAAGGATCGTGGAGGAAGAGTAAGCTATGGCTAAGCACTAGGATTATGTTTTTAACAAGACTTGATTATCTTTTCTTGGTTTTACCTAGAATCGATGTTTTTGGGCTCTGGTTGTGTGAACATTTTATAGATTGTTTTAAGTTCCGATATTACAATTTTGTGCTGAGGATGTTGAATGGAAGAATTTGTTTAGCTATTTTTCTTGTGTTTGTATTTGTTTGTTGCCCAAGGATTTCTTCTATTTGTATTAATGCCTGCTTTATCTTTTGTTTTAAACAACTTGGCGGAAAAGTAAATCAACTAGAAGCAGTTTATCTTGCAACTGCAATCCTAATCCGTGTTAAGTGTTCTATTTCTCTAAGATCACTTCATGAATTTGCATGCTTAATTCTTGTGTNTCAATTTTGTAAAAAAATTGAACAACCACAATAGAGAACAAATTGTATGCAAAATTAGAAGCAAATGCATACAATTCATCTGATTGTATTAAATTACAACTAAAAGATACTCATTTGATTGTTAGCTTTTGTATTAAATTACAATTCATCTGTCTTTAGTGTGGTGTTATCTTTTAGTTGTAGTGTTGTTGAGGACAAACAGTTTCAATTATGTGCTTCTTAGGTCGCAACTGTACTGCTTCGAAGATATCACTGGTTGTTCTGTAGTTGTCATGTCGGTTCAAGCTTTTTTTTGGCTAATGATCTCGATCTATATGTTGTTCCAATACTACTAAGGTTTCGTCTAATGCATTAGCCTGTCTGTTGAATACCTATTATGTTTATTATTGGTTTCAGGTTCGTAAGGTGGATATGCTTGATGGAGTCACCATCTTGAGGTCTGAGAAGGTTAAGGACGAGCTCATCCTTGATGGCAACGACATCGAGCTTGTTTCCAGATCTGCTGCTTTGATCAATCAGGTTTTTATCTTCAACTTGATGTTATGTTTAGTAACCAATTTCTTCTGCTGTGATTATGCGGTTCTGAATTGCGATTTGATTATGTTTGTGTGCTGAACAGAAATGTCATGTGAAGAACAAGGATATCAGAAAGTTCCTTGACGGTATCTATGTCAGCGAGAAGGGAAGGATCGTGGAGGAAGAGTAAGCTATGGCTAAGCACTAGGATTATGTTTTTAACAAGACTTGATTATCTTTTCTTGGTTTTACCTAGAATCGATGTTTTTGGGCTCTGGTTGTGTGAACATTTTATAGATTGTTTTAAGTTCCGATATTACAATTTTGTGCTGAGGATGTTGAATGGAAGAATTTGTTTAGCTATTTTTCTTGTGTTTGTATTTGTTTGTTGCCCAAGGATTTCTTCTATTTGTATTAATGCCTGCTTTATCTTTTGTTTTAAACAACTTGGCGGAAAAGTAAATCAACTAGAAGCAGTTTATCTTGCAACTGCAATCCTAATCCGTGTTAAGTGTTCTATTTCTCTAAGATCACTTCATGAATTTGCATGCTTAATTCTTGTGTCATGGTGTTTTTTTTACTTCCATCTTTTAGCTGATAGGATCGAACCTAGCTGAATCAAGTTCATATTTTGTTCATAATTTTGAAAACATGTGTAGGACAGTAGTATATACTTTGTAGTATATATACTTTTTGTTTAAGTTGCTACAAAGTACAAATTGGCTCTTTGCACTATTCATGATGTAATAGAGTCAATTTAATCGAAGGAAAAATATAGTCATATAGGATTTTATTTGATTTGTATACTCTTAAAATTAATAATTTTTCTAATAGTTAGTTTTTATTATATTATATTTGAGATATTAGTATTTTAAGTTACATTTTGGGAGATATGAAGCAGTTAAATAAATGTGAAAAAACAAATGTAGCACTTAAAAAATTGAATCAAACAATTGAACAGTAAAAAGGAACATAATAATGGGTAAATGGTGGACCGACCGGTGGTTAGTGCAATTGTTGTAACTCGTAACTTGCAGCCTTGCAGGTGTATCTTTCATCAAGGACCATAAACTATGTGTTTGATTATATTTTCTATTAGTAATATCCTGGTACAAAATCAAACTTACATTACATTACACCTGATTCTAAATCCATAAACGAATAATGAAAAGATTACTAGTTCTTGATTAGCCTGTTAGTCCTTACAGCAGCTTGCTCATAGAGGAAATCAGTAATGTTTTCAACATGTCGGAACAAAGCATGCCTCCAAGTTGTCTTTAGCAACAAACTTCCAATGACACCCCAAAATCCGACAGCCAAACCGAGTGCTACAGCAACATAGAACATTGTCCATTGAAGGTTGTCTTCTTCTTCACCCTCCTGGTAATGTCGGTGTTGTTTGCTGTATGTGTACACATTTATTTGGCAATGGATCTCCAAACAATCCTGCATTATTGGCATAAATGGAAGGGTCATTGAAAGTTTGGAGTTGGCTTCCTGTAGGGATATGTCTATGAAGTTTGTTGTTAGATAAGCTCAGGTGGTTTAATGAATTGATGTCCGCTATACCAGGTGGGATTGTATCGGGAAAGGTTATTGTTTGATAAGTCAAGAGATTCGAATGATGTCATTTCACCGATCTTCCTAGGAATACTTCCGATGAGATGATTGTACGACAAGTTCAAACCAATGAGTCTTGATAGTTTTATTATCTCCTCAGGAATTGACCCCCACTAAGCCATTGGATGAAAGATCCAAGTTTATGACAAACTTCAACGTTGTGGCGTATCAAAGTACTTCCCCTTTCCAAATCACCATGGCGTTCTCTCCTTCAAAAGTCTCATCTTCCAACTTTCCAAGTCAGCACCCATGGCCATTGCTCGAAAATGCCCAAACCACCGAGGGATGCTTCCTGTCAAATTGTTCATTGCAATATCAAGGATTTGAAGGCTAGGAAGCGAACGCAATCCTGATGGAATAGCTCCTTCAAGTTGATTCACTCGTATGATAAAGGAGTTTTAAAGAAGGATGGCTATGTGAGTCTCAATTTGGTAAGTCCCCAGTTAGTGTATTTTGACATAAACCAAATGTGATAAGTTCTTTAGTGTTGTCGGGAATGTCCCTTGTTGTTTAGTTTAAGAGAATGCAACCTTGAGAGTAGCCCAAAAGTCTTGGATATAGGTCCTGAGAGATTATTTGAGGACATGTCAATAACGCTTATATCTTTCGACTTCCCCCCAGCAATCAGGTATATGATCTAAGAGCTGATTTCTTTGAAGATTTAGGAGTAATAATCTTCTTAATTTGCAAAATGGAGCTTCATCAACTTGACTATGAAAGAACTGATGATGAAATAAAGGCCCGAAAAATGAGTTATATGAGAGGTCTTTGTAGTCAATTTGTGAAGAAGATGAAAAGAGTGGAATAGGGCCTGTAAATTGATTGTGAGTGATGTTTATGTCTCGCAAATTCACGTTATGAAACAATGCCAGAAAATATCCAACAAATCTGTTATTGGACAAGTCCAACATTTCTAAATTTGAGAGGTTGGCAATGAGTGATTTGGACACTGAATCTTCAACATAATTTGATGACAAGCTTAGAATTTTCAAGCCCTAAGTAACGAGTGGAAAATGCTGCCGCGCAAAGTATGATAACTTAAGTCTAGTATTTTTAGAGACGATTACCCTCTTTAAGTCTAGTAGTATTTGTGCTATTTTTCAAAAAAAATTATTAACCAATATAATTATATAACGCTTGTATTATACGAACATATCATGTGCATAGATGGCGTGTATTATACGAAGTATATTAGAGTGGGGCCGAAGACTAGAGTACTATATACGCTACAAATATGAAATCTCGTCCCAAATAATGCTACTCCCTCAGTCTTTTTTTACTTATTACATTGGACTAAAAACTGTGAGAGTTTTTTTAATCTAATGTAGCAAGTAAAAAAAGACCGAAGAAATATCATATTTAATTTAATTTTTCACCTTCGTTTACTTATAGTTGCTGCAGTTACTTAGATATATAAACTTAATACATACAACTTTTAATACATACTACTTTTAGTACTTTGTATTGTTTTTTCAAAAAGGAGGTATCCTATCGAATATTTCAAGTAAGTTTACTGATTAATTTTTACAATTCAATGACCGATTCTATATACTCACATAAGGTAATGGTGCTCCATCCGCTACTGTAGTAGAGCCATTCTTATATTTCCAATTACCAATTTCCATATGTGATTGCATGTTGTAGCTGACAATCATATCAGACTGTTAGCAAGGCAGATAAAATCAAACAATTGTTCAAATAATAATAAGAAATCATGTGATATATTTATTTCATATACTCGTATCCTACACTTCAATTCTATTAGTCCCACACTCCCACTCATCAAAAAATAGCATTATTGAATTTCCATGCAATTTCATTATTACAAGGTGCCAAAATAGAGCATTAAATGGACCTTTCGTCTTTAGATGAACCCAAAGTAACACATAAATCCTAACTCCTCTTCACTCCTTCACCACTAAGTTCCACAATGGTTTTTTGTTGTTATCTTCTTCCTTTACTTAACCTTTCTTTTTCTTATCTTTGTACAACTTATATTATAGACAAAATTCCCAACCTTCATATATAATCTTCCTTCTATTGGATCAATGCACCTTATTGCGCCACGTTGACTAACATAATTCAATTAGAATTGTATTTATATGATCATATTAAACTTTTATACCATTATATACTTCTTTAACATATCAATCCTTCCACCACCACTTCCACTAGTGGAAAAATCGCGAATCATTGAAGCCGCGCATTTTATAGTGTTATTGAAGTAGACGATATATCGAAAAACACTTAATTAGCTTCTTATGGCTTGTGTTACCTCCTTGAGAAAGCTTCTTACTTGGTTAACGCTAACGTTGGTTTTGTACGTGGTTTTCGGTGCTGAAATTGGTGTTGATAATAACAAGCATTCGATAACCATAACAAAATCAGTTTCTTTTCCTCAATTTAGCACGGTTGTCGACCCAAGGCTTGAACATCATGTTAAACTCCTAGGAAGTGCTAAGCTCTCTAATGAGTCGCAAAGTATTCAAATTCCGGATGTCTCACAAGAAAATGATCTTCGGCATCAAGCAGGCCGTGCAATCTACTCTTCGCCAATCCGAGTGTTTGATCCTAATAGCCAAACACCAGCTTCATTTGATACTACATTCACTTTTCGGTTCAACAATCATACTACTTCGTTATCAAATTATGATGCTACTAACGAAGAAGCTCATGGAGGTAATTAACATATAGATATGATGATGAAATTGCGAAGCAAAACCCTTATCTTTGATGTTTACTAAGCATTTCTTACTTTATAATTCATTAATTTTCTCAGCCTTATATAAGTCAGAAAACATAGAGCTTTTTCTAAACCAACTTCATGATTTATGGTTTACTAGAAGATCAAACAATTGGCGAAATGATAAATGCAAATGAATTTATCTAGTTATCTCAAATTAAAGTTCTAAATTTTGTATTAATGCTTTTCATTATTATTATTTTTTTAATTATTCTTATTTATAACTTTCTTAGAGATAAAAGCATGAAACTTTGTTTGCATCATTGCTTTGTAAGGCTCTTAGAGACTTAATAATACAAAGATCGTTGCATTGCATAAGAATGGTAAGATAGAGTGTGAAATTATGTTGTACTAACAATAAAAAATAATGACATTCATTCAGGAAGTGGACTGACCTTCATAATCGCCCCGGATGAGTTCACAGTGGGTCGAGCAGGACCTTGGCTAGGAATGCTGAACGACGCCTGCAGCAATAACAGCAAGTTTATTGCAGTGGAGTTTGACACTCGCCAAAATCCGGAATTTGGTGACCCTAATGACAACCACATTGGCATCAATTTAGGTAGCATTGTATCAAAGTCTACTGTCAATGCTTCAGATTTTGGCCTATCCTTTGAGGATGAATCAACCCATCTTGCACAGATCACCTATGACGGGTCTACTAAACGGATGCAAATTCGGGTTGGTTCATATCCGAATTTTACCTTAGCATCAGTGATCACTGATGACATTGATCTTACTCCATTTTTAAATGAATACATGTTTGTGGGATTTTCTGCTTCAACAGGAAACAGGACACAAATACACAACATTTTGTCCTGGAATTTTACATTCGAAACGCCCGGAATTGTTCGTTATCCCTCAACAAAGGCATGTGAGGGTAAGATTTTAGTAGGCAAATATCGAGTTAATCAGACAAATGGTAAGCACTTAAAAAAGAAAAGGCCATCTATCACTTTTATGATCTTTGTTTGTGTTGTGCTGCTGTGCTGTTTGATTGTAATCAACTTCTACTGCAACGGCAAGAGACCTGATAAATCTAAAGGTACATCGGCTTTTTTGGACTTGCCGAACAAGCAGTACCGACCAACGCCACCAAACAAGCCACGGAGGTTTACAGGGGCAGAGTTGTCATTAGCCACAAGGGGCTTTAGTGATTGGGAGGTGTTAGGGAGTGATTCAAGTGGGGTACTGTATAGGGGTACCTTGCCTCATGGAGGCAATGTGTCAATTAAGCGGTTCTCGATTCAGTTTTTGGGATCATTAAGCATGGATAGGAGGAAGTTCCAAAAACGGGTAGGGTCTTTGAGCCGGGTGAGGCACCCCGGGTTGGTGCCAATTCGAGGTTGGTCTTATGACACTCGAGAGTATATGGTAGTTTACGAGTACATGTTCAATGGATGCGTTGATAAGTGGTTGTTTGGCGTTGGGGTATTACCTTGGAGTCGGCGCTTTAAGGTTGTGAAAAATGTCGCTAACGGGTTAGCTTATATTCATTCGCGTGAGCTTGCTCACAACAATGTCCAAGTAAGCAGTGTTTTTCTTGATGTAAGCTTCAGGGCTTTGCTAGGTGACTTTGGATTGGGTGATCCATTTGGGATTGACTCAACATCGAGTAGAAGTGTCGATGTGTTCTACTTTGGCATTTTAATGCTAGAAGTAGTGTCCGGAAGGAAGCGATGGGTGTCTCAGATGGATTCTAATCAGTCAAGTTCTGCTGAACATGAGTTATCCATGGACAATATGGATTTGGTGGATTACACATGGATAATACACGAGAAGAATGAGAAGAACAAGATGATTGACCGGAGGATGGGTTCTGGAGTTAACTCTGAACAAGCAGTACGAGTTGTGGAGATCGCATTACTCTGTACCTTGCCTGAGAACAATGGCAGGCCAAAAATGGAGGAAATAGTAACGTTCCTAACAACAGACTGCCTCTTACCCACACTGCCACCAAGTCGACCAATTGTATTGTTTCCTTACAACAGTGGCCCAAACCTCTGTGGTGGCTATGTATGTGCTCCATTTGCCTAGTTCGGGACAGCATGCAGCATGCACCACAGATATATTGTAAGATTGTGGATGAATTGATGACATCCATCTTTACCATCCAAGAATAGCATTTGTTTGTATATAATTCTACTGTACAAGTAGGAAATGAGCCAATTATGTACATAATTTGAATATTGGATAAAATCCTACTACTAGTACTATTTTAGAGACTTACTTCATAAAGTTGTGCATGCTTACAAAATAACAGCCACACATGGACTAAACAGTGATGAATTAGTCAGTAACCTTAAAACAATTATAGCAGAACCAACAAGTAGAAATGAACACCAACTTCAGTAGAATAGAAAGTTTTAAAATGAAGATAAGTAACAAGCCCAGAATCTGATCTAAAGGTAAATAAATTTCAACTCTACATAGTCTTCTCAAAATGAACTTATATAAATCTAAACATAAAGCACTGACTTGCTGGAAAAATCTCTAGTACATCTTTCGTTTTTATAGAAGATCAACATAGCTCAAAATTAAGCAAAAAGAGCAACAAAAAAGTTGTGGCCTCAACATAGTTCCAAAATCAACGATTTGCCTTGGCAACTCTTTCAATTTCATCCTTCTTCTTGATAGCATAACTACATAACACATAAAGAAAGCGACTCAGCAATTGATGAAAATTCAAGTCATCTATCGAAAATTAGAGTAACAAAAACCATTGAAAGCAACTAATAAAAACAAGCAAACAAAACAAATTAGAAAAAGAATTATGATTTTCAACACTTAACCATCATTCTGCGCCACCACCAAATAACTGTTTACTGTATTAATGATGGATGAACGAAGGAGCAGAGCAAACAAATCATTCAAATAAACAGAAAAATAATTCAAACAAAATAAAGTCGCAAATCATTGCAAAATTAATATCATAAATTCACAAGGTAATAAAACTGCAACAATAGCATGCAATTAGATACTCAAGAAATCAATGAACAATGATTGTTATTAGTAGAGTAAAAGTCAACAATTCAGTTTGAGGTACAAGCAATCAATGGACAACAGTTGCTAAGTAGAGTAAAATTACCTGTTAGATGAACCCTTGGCAGCATTGATGAGTTCATCAGCAAGACACTCGGCGATTGTCTTGATGTTCCTGAAAGCACTCTCACGGGCACCAGTTGTAAGGAGGTATATAGCTTGGTTGACACGCCTTAGAGGGGAGATATCAACAGCTTGACGCCTAACAACACCAGCAGAACCAATTCTAGTTGCATCTTCCCTAGGTCCACTACATTACACCAAATACAAAACAAACATTCAGGCAAGAGAACCGATAAAAGAGATTGGTCATATAGGAAAATTTTATAATACCTGTTGATAATGGCGTCAACAACAACTTGGATGGGGTTAGAATCAGTCAGGAGATGGATGATCTCCATGGCGTGCTTGACAATACGAACAGCCATCAACTTCTTACCGTTGTTTCGACCGTGCATCATGAGAGAGTTAGTCAACCTCTCAACAATGGGGCACTGAGCCTTCCTGAAACGCTTCATCTGGTACCTTCCAGCAGTGTGTGGCACATAGGTAGCGTGCTTTACAGCAGTCACTCCAATGTAATCCGCCAAAGCAATGTCATGAACCTATATTTCAAACCAACAACCTTCTCAACACAAACCCTAATTTCACCCCTAATTGTAATTTCCACTGTTCGCACATCAAAAGCTACCTTATCTAATTGTAGCCCTTTGCAATCGGAAATTGAAACATATCTCGAATTTTAAACGCTAATGTTTGGTTTTCGACAACATCATTGCATTAAAAACTAGACATACGAGCTAAATTAGAGATCGATGAACCTTTTATCATTACAAATATACAGTTCTTTACGATAAATAACAATTTGAGGTGAATTATAGCAGAACAACTACAAATTCAAAACTCTAAAATAAATGTATTAAAAGGCGACTAATAATCAAAGTTTAAAAGATCTCTAATTTTTTTGAAACAATTAAACACCGAAAAATAAACAGTTAATCAAACATCAAAACAATAATTTCCAATACATAACTTCATTCAATCAACAATTTCACCATAAAAAAAAATCATATGAACAAACAATAATCATCAAAAAATCATGAAAACAAAAACCTAATTAAAGAGAAAAACAACAGATACTTACAGTAACATCTTCGAAACTCCATCTGGCGAAAAGCTTGACTTCGTTTTGCAACGGATCAGCAGTAGCTTCAACTGCAATGGGAACTGGAGCTTCAACAGCAGCCATGGTTATGGAGGAGAGAGAAAGTGAGAGAGAAAACGGAGGAGAGAGAAGGAAACTGTGTGTGGGGGGATATGGAGACTACGAAGCGCAGAAAAACCCTAGATTGAGATTTTGAGGAGGAAATGAGTATTTATTTGGGAGAGATAGGGTTAACTGGCTTTTTGTGTTGTGGATTTTATTGGGCTTTGATGGTCATGGGCTTAGGGTTTGTTTTTTTAAAGGCCTGTTTCTTCGGTTATATAGGTTCTTTGCTAATGGGCTTATTTGGTTAGGTTTTTTACGGGTAGTTTTTGGTGGAGCTAAAAAGAAGGGGAATGAATAATTGTCCAATAAAACGCATGTTTTGTTCACGAGATTAGAATAAATTGGATTGAATAATTTGGATCTGGTTGAATTATTAAGTAATGAACCACAAACCGCAACAACCTTCGTTATCTTCTTTAACAAAGCACCAAAAATGGCAGTGATATTTTTAATTATTAGTTATTGGCTAATCTTGCTCTAGCTTTGTCATTGTTTTCGTTGATGTTGTTGTGTTGTATCTTGTATGTCGTTAACTTGTTACAATTGGTGTAGCGCGTTAGTAAAATTTCCCTTTCCTAAATTTCAAAAAACGTCGAAAAGTCAAACTTTTGATTTTCTCCATTTAAGTGCAGCTTCATACACGCTAAAAAATAGAAACCATTAGTTTAATTGAGGGCAAATAGGTAATTTCAACATTAAAAATTGGAGAAAAGGCAATAGGAGTATACATAGGAGTATAGGACCAGTCGTCGGATTATTAAGCTAAAAACATAACTTGGTAGTGATTCACAAACTTATGGTAGTAGTCAAAACTTAAGGGATTTAAATTCAAAAAACATAACACTTACCGAATTTTTGACCAAAAAATCCTTTCGATCCATAGCACTATACTTGTATAATTGTATCGTACGGACTACGGTGAGGACTTTATATTTCACTGTTAAGCTAGTTGTAAAGAGTACCTTATTTCTAACCAAGCATAAACAGGTTTAACCACTATTTTAGACCTTAATTACTTGGATTTGTAGAATTGTTGGAGTACAATTTTTGATGCATCAATTAAAAAACGCCATGATTTACGGAAGCATATGAATTTAAGCAGGGTTTTCATAGGTGACCGAGCTAAAATTTCCGTCAACAATTCTTGTAGTAAAAAATCCTTTGGCAATTTGTTTAATTTCTGTGTCAATTTGTTTTGTTTGAGATTTTTTTCTTCTTCATTGTCGTTGAAATCTAATTTAATGTAATTTAATTATACAAATATATATAATTATATTTTTATTCATATATATGAAGTATGATAAAAGGTTTGCTTGATTAAGGTTCTTTTACAAGAATGAACTCGTACAAGCAACATAACTACTAGTAATTAAGAAAAACAAAGATTACTTTTGATCTTTTATAATAATCTAGCAGTGACAGCAATATAATACTAGCAAGATTCAAGAACATGAGACTCCTCTTCACAAGAATTGCGTTGACTTAGTTTTCCTGAGAACGTTTCANCGAAAAGCTTGACTTCGTTTTGCAACGGATCAGCAGTAGCTTCAACTGCAATGGGAACTGGAGCTTCAACAGCAGCCATGGTTATGGAGGAGAGAGAAAGTGAGAGAGAAAACGGAGGAGAGAGAAGGAAACTGTGTGTGGGGGGATATGGAGACTACGAAGCGCAGAAAAACCCTAGATTGAGATTTTGAGGAGGAAATGAGTATTTATTTGGGAGAGATAGGGTTAACTGGCTTTTTGTGTTGTGGATTTTATTGGGCTTTGATGGTCATGGGCTTAGGGTTTGTTTTTTTAAAGGCCTGTTTCTTCGGTTATATAGGTTCTTTGCTAATGGGCTTATTTGGTTAGGTTTTTTACGGGTAGTTTTTGGTGGAGCTAAAAAGAAGGGGAATGAATAATTGTCCAATAAAACGCATGTTTTGTTCACGAGATTAGAATAAATTGGATTGAATAATTTGGATCTGGTTGAATTATTAAGTAATGAACCACAAACCGCAACAACCTTCGTTATCTTCTTTAACAAAGCACCAAAAATGGCAGTGATATTTTTAATTATTAGTTATTGGCTAATCTTGCTCTAGCTTTGTCATTGTTTTCGTTGATGTTGTTGTGTTGTATCTTGTATGTCGTTAACTTGTTACAATTGGTGTAGCGCGTTAGTAAAATTTCCCTTTCCTAAATTTCAAAAAACGTCGAAAAGTCAAACTTTTGATTTTCTCCATTTAAGTGCAGCTTCATACACGCTAAAAAATAGAAACCATTAGTTTAATTGAGGGCAAATAGGTAATTTCAACATTAAAAATTGGAGAAAAGGCAATAGGAGTATACATAGGAGTATAGGACCAGTCGTCGGATTATTAAGCTAAAAACATAACTTGGTAGTGATTCACAAACTTATGGTAGTAGTCAAAACTTAAGGGATTTAAATTCAAAAAACATAACACTTACCGAATTTTTGACCAAAAAATCCTTTCGATCCATAGCACTATACTTGTATAATTGTATCGTACGGACTACGGTGAGGACTTTATATTTCACTGTTAAGCTAGTTGTAAAGAGTACCTTATTTCTAACCAAGCATAAACAGGTTTAACCACTATTTTAGACCTTAATTACTTGGATTTGTAGAATTGTTGGAGTACAATTTTTGATGCATCAATTAAAAAACGCCATGATTTACGGAAGCATATGAATTTAAGCAGGGTTTTCATAGGTGACCGAGCTAAAATTTCCGTCAACAATTCTTGTAGTAAAAAATCCTTTGGCAATTTGTTTAATTTCTGTGTCAATTTGTTTTGTTTGAGATTTTTTTCTTCTTCATTGTCGTTGAAATCTAATTTAATGTAATTTAATTATACAAATATATATAATTATATTTTTATTCATATATATGAAGTATGATAAAAGGTTTGCTTGATTAAGGTTCTTTTACAAGAATGAACTCGTACAAGCAACATAACTACTAGTAATTAAGAAAAACAAAGATTACTTTTGATCTTTTATAATAATCTAGCAGTGACAGCAATATAATACTAGCAAGATTCAAGAACATGAGACTCCTCTTCACAAGAATTGCGTTGACTTAGTTTTCCTGAGAACGTTTCAAGTCGATAACAGACCTTAGCTTTCTTCCTATGCTCAACTTCATCTAACAGCCACGAGTAACTAAGTGGAGGTGGTGGTGTAGCATTATTGCTAAGAGTTGCACGAATTGACACAGATTCGCGAGTTTGACAATTTTGCTCTCTTCTTGCTTGTTCTTTTATAGATGGTCGTATAGGAAGCACAATGTGACTATACTTTCGAGCTAATGCAGTGTTTAAGCTTGAAAACGTAGGGGTACGATCGAATCTAGGGTCTGGAATTGAGACGCCATGTTCCCTGGTGTGACTCACTTCTTTTGATTCAATTCACTTATGTCATTTGCTAGAAATGAGATATTATCGACTTCATTGCTCTGCTGGTTTGAATAAACATCCTCGTATTTGCTGGCGCTGCATATACAAACGAACAAACTATTAGATATGAAAATTATGTTCGCTGATTTAGTTTTAATCATCTTTACGAATTCATGTTAGTTAAAACGTATATATTTGTACTGTTAGGATATGATATACTACGTATGAAAAATATGAAATAGGTCTACAAAGACATTTTTGTGCTCATCAACAACTTATATTAAGACGCGATCCACTAATACACCATTACTATATGTTGTAGAAGTAGATAATTATAGACGAAATCTATGAAATTTAAAAAAATAATAATAACTCGGGTGATTATGATTATAAATTATATAATAGGGATGATGCTTTACCTACCTTGGCAAATATTCACTAGCATCATAATAATTTGTAGGAAGATCATCATCAAGAGTTATAGGATTTCCATCCTCGAACAAATTTTCAATCAGAGTATGACTGCGTAAGTCATCTGCAGCGGTGGTTATGGGGACGTCAGCTACGGATGTGGCTACGGGGGCTGGCTTGACCGTGGCTGTGCTTTGCTTATTGCCCATAGCTATAGCATGCCGTAGTTTCTAACTTTCTATGAATGGAACTATATATGAAAATTGTTAATGAATTGAAGCTAGAGCTACGTACACATATATAATCAAGCAAAGGTCTAAATATAAAAGTTATATGTGGTTGACGCCTTAATTAAGTACGTACCATGTAGTTATTGTGTAAATTGTTTAAAAAAGAAATTTTCTAAAGCTCCTTTTTTGTGAAAGTAACCTTAAGAATATATGAAGTTCAGTGATATATATACGCATAAGAATTTAATATTGTCAATATGCTATATGCTGATGTACTTTACTGAGTAAAAGTTGTAGAAATCTGACTCAAATAAAGAAAATCTGAATCACTAATTCACTATATTATTGCTATTTGCTTTACTTAGCAATGAAGCCACAGTCCTCAAGTTAATTAGATTAGATTATATTGTTAACTCATTCTATTGTTTTAGAATGAATGATAATTCAACTCATATAAGGCAAATGAGATCTTTAATTTGTGGATGATTCATGTAATTTTTTTTTTTTTTACTATTCCGTACAAAACAACATTATGTCAATATACGAAGCTATTCTTATCACCTCCAAGACTATGTATCACATGACAATAATGTTTTGGTGAACCCCTTACCAAATATCACAATAAAGTTTTAGATACTTAGGAACTTGGATACAATTTGATGGCTCATGGCTCAGTCACATACAAAGAACAAACACACGAAAAAAAAAAAGAAAATGCATACAAATAATCAAACAAGAACGCTGACTTAAAAGGAACTTTTTGATAGTAAAAATGTAAAATCTAATGTATTGTCACCAATAATACAATCTTGAAAATGAATTGTAAGCTTCACGAGGATGATTGCCTACCTTGGAAGATAGGTCCAATAGCATTCGACAATTTTTTTCTACAAATAACATGATGTGTTTTAGGATATTAATATCCGGCCTCCGGTGAATAATATCTAGTATGCCGACTACAATTGTCGATACACCTTTCCTTTTCTGGTTATCCATATCCACCATTGTATGGTGTTTCAGTCATTGATGAATTCATACATGACAAATGTTATGGCTTAAAATTTTCGGGTTTGGCCGTCGATTGGAAGTCCGCCCAATTCAACAAAATCAAAGACACATCATGCCATGTAAACACTGCTTATAAATATTTTAGAAACTCCATGCATATAAACAAAGGTTCAAAATGTTAATATGTACGTACGTTATGCCAGGCTTTGAGAGTTTATTATTAATTTAGTATTATCATCATTGGTGCATAAATGCATTTAATAAATCAAGTATGGAGTATTATACTGTTTTGGTTGATCAATTTACCAAGCCAATAGACATGTAATCATTTCATTGGCACGTTTTTTGAATTTTCAAAATAAAATGGTTGTCGGTATAATTTTTTTTTGGTGTTAACCAACAAAAATAAAAAAATCGTAAGTGTACAAAATCTTGATTTTAATTTGGTTTTGTAGCGAACCTCACCAATTTGAATAATAGGAATTAAGAAAAACATATTATAGATTTAAGAAAGAAACGCGCATATATAAGCAAAAAAAAATGGAATTATGGAAATCACCAGATTGTGTTTGGAGTTATGGTGTAAATGATTCCAACAACAAAATTAAAGGGAATTGCTGAAATGTTTAGGTAGAGCGTCTTGCTTTTTATATATAGTAATGAAATTTAATTGTGTGATATCCAAAAAAATGAAAGTGGATTCCAATTCAACTTAATTCAATTTAATGTTAAGAACAATTCTAAGTAAGAAGGGATCAAATAAACGATGACTTTGATCAATATAGTATTATTAATTTTATGAATTTTTATTTTTAAAAGTATGAATAATGAACAAACCCAACATATCAAATTGTAGTAATTATCAATTGTAAAAGTACTACATTCTTTTTAGAGGAACTAACTAAAAATGGTGGCTATAATTAAAGTTCAAAGTGTCAATTAGTCAATTACTAAATGACATTGTCAAAATAAGATCATTGATCAATTGCTTGTGTAAATCATTGCTCCAACATCTGTCCATGCATGCATGCATATGCTCCAATCCCTTCGTTTCATTTTGTTTGTTTCGTTTTTTTATTATTATTATTATTATTATTATTATTTTTTTTTTTTTTTTTTTTTTTTTTTTTTT